>OZ017741.1:161377486-161572486 GCA_963969285.1 Odontomyia ornata
CCCTGCAATCGAAGAAAACTGTCAGCAAAACTTTCACATTCGACCGAACTTGGCGCGCTTTTTTCGGTCTTGGTTCATGCGGCAGCTTCCATTGAGATGATTGAGCTTTGGTTTCCACGTCATAACCATAAACCCACGATTCATCACCAGTTATGACCCTCTGGAGAAAATTTGGTTCGTCGCGGACAGAGTTTAACATCTCAATAGCAATGTTCATGCGTTGCTGTTTTTGGTCGCAATTGAGCAATTTTGGTACGAATTTCGCGGCGACCCGTCTCATGCCCAAATCGTTGATGAAAATCGAATGGCACGAGCCAATCGATATGTTTAGGTCCTCAGCAACTTCTCTAACGGTGATTCGACGATTGGCCAATACCATTTTCTCCACTTCATTAATTTTTTCGTCTGTTGTTGAAGTGCTCGGGCGTCCGGCACGCTCTTCGTCGTTCACATCTTCTCGGCCTTCTAAAAACATTTTGTACCACCGATAAACGTTGCTTCGGTCCAAGGTAGCTTCTCCGTATACCACAGTCAACATTCGGAATGCATCCGCGCACTTAATTTCGTTTTTCACACAAAATTTGATACACGTTCTTTGATCCATTTTTTTGAATAAGTAAAAATCGAAGACGATTGAAAACACGTGCAAGTAAAGCAGCTATCACCAATCAAGTGAACATTCAAAATGGCCGAGCTTGTCGGCATAACTGACAGACATGAGTACCAATATAACGCCACAAAAAAATTGAAATTCGAATATATATATAATTCTAAATTCGCGATACTTTTTGAACACCCCTCGTATATATATATATATATATATATATATATATATATATATATATATATATATATATATATATATATATGTGGCTATGTGTGGGTATGTGGGTGGTTTGTTGTATGTGTGTGGTTTGTTGTATGTGTGAGTCTACATAGGATATAACAAAATTTGTGCCGGGGGGTCGCAGCTCTGCTTCGATTTACGCCAAATTTTCAGCAATATTTCTGTTCTGGCCAAAGTATAGCTCCAGTTCGTACCAAAACTAGTACAAAGATTTATTCAGTTGTGTGATAAAGATCACATTGAAAAATTCAAACTCGAACAATTTGAAACGGAATGGCGGCCGCTCAAAGGTCGAAAAAAGTTGAACAATAAAAAAGCACTTCAGGGTCAGGTCAGAATATAAAATTGGCGGCTAGGCAAAGTTCAAAATTCGAAAATTTCTCAAAGCTGCAATTCAGATTGGATTATTATGAAATCTAAAATCAAGGTAGACGTTGATCAGATCATGGATTAAATGTACCTGAGTTAAATTCGATTCCTATGAACGCTGCAGATTTTAACCGTAGTGGCTTTTGCATTGCAGTAAAAAATTATATTTTAATATACGCGAACATGATACAATGTATTCAAGAAACTTAGTTTTGAATGGTTTGAAATGAAAAAATTTGCCACTAAAAAGGGTGAAATAAAAAACTTTTAGAAAAAAAAAGAACACCGACTTCGGAATGCCCTAAAAAGGATGAAATAAATTTTATGGAAGCGGTGCCAAATGATTTTCCCTATTTTAACATAAATACTTCCAACATCTGCACCATCACAAAAAAATCGGGGAAAAAATGATATGGCACCGTTTCCATAAAATTTATTTCATCCTTTTAAGGGCATTCCGAAGTCGGTTTTCTTTTTTTTTCTAAAAGTTTTTTCTTTTTCTTAACATAAATGATCATGTCAATCCTCCTAAAAAAGCTTTCATAGTGGTATCTCTTTGATCGAGTTTTTCAACCGATATAATATTTATGTACTTGAGTTTTCCTGTCCAATACATCCTGACTTTGACCTTCAAACCAATGAGTAAACAGGCATCAGCTTATTTATGAGGGCTTGAATGAAGCTTTTTGTCACTGATATCGTTCGGAGCCTGCAAATATGGTGGCGCAAAAATTTCTGACTATAGTATTTCTTGTATGAAATTTTGAAGAAAAGAGATTGATTTTGTATTACAATTTTGTTATAAGCTACACAGGTTAGGTAATATAATAAATAATTAGTATGAGGTATGTCTTCCTTCATTTTTTATACACTCTGAAAGTCGGTTTCTGAAACTTCCACAAACATTTTTGAGGTAGGCTGCAGGAATTGCGTTCTACACAAATTGTATACGTCGAATCAGCTGCTGCCTATTTTTCAGTCTAGAATCTCAAAAGGCACTCTACTTAAAATTAGACAACACATTTTCGATGTAATTTAAATTAGAGAAATTACCAGGCCAATCATTAGAAATGTGCTCATAAGTTTTCAAAGCAGTATGCGCCTTGGCATCATCTTGCATCAAAATCACTTCCTTTCCATCTCTGAATTGTTGATGATTAGTAAGACGTTATACAAAAACAGGGAGAATATTTTTTCGGCAATATTCTCCATTAATAGAGAATCCATCCTAAACAAAGTGAAGTTAGCTTTTTCCGGGATTGCTCACTCCGTCAGCTGCTATGATTTTCAGTCGAATTTTGGAGTCTGTTTTACAGGAATTTTTGCGGAATCGCTGGTTCTCACTGCTTTATTTTGTTGCTTACGTAACGAGTCTTCCATAAAAAGGACGTTGCATGCAACCGTTCAGCATGGGTATTGTCATTAGCGAATCCTAGATTTTTGCGATTTTGGCAGAAATTCAGAAAGTAGTGATTTGTTGCGTTATCTTTAGGCTTACCGGCTCCAGTTGGTAGACAAAATGCATCGCTGAACAGTCAGCCTCAACACGTTTTTGGTGGCCTTCCGCAAGCTGTTAAGCCGTTTCATGACTGTTCGCGTCCCCACACCTTTTCTATTTTCAGCCAATGTTTAAATTTTTCTTTTTGTATCGATGATCGACCTATTCCTTGCATATCCTCCACGTTTCGTTTCTCGGCATTGGACCATTTTTCATGCCGTTCTTGCTGACCCCTTAGTATTTTGTACATATTGCTGCAGTTTTGCCCCAATCAGTGCATCGTTGAGTTGAAACACGCGTATGAATTTGACTACTTACTATTATCATCACAAAAAATCCAATTCAATCCGTAGAAGATTCACGAAGTTTTTCGAGTTTCTACAAAAGATCCTTGAAATTTAGGTCTTTCGATTAATTTGGTACCTTCACTTCAACTAACCAAATCTGAATGAATAATTAGGGTTTTGTAAAATAATTTTACAAAACCCTACTAAAATCGCGTCCTGTCTGTCCATCTGCCCGTCTGTCCATCTGTGTATCACAGCAGTATTTCTCGCAAACTACCCAAGCTAGAAACATCAAATTTCGTATGCAGATGTAAAGTGGTGTTCTCTTCAAAGTTCAACTACAAAAAAATTTTATGAGGTATTTAAGGGGGTCTACCTATATGGAGGTTCCCCCATAAAAAAATTCCATAAAAGGTAACCGATATGGGTATCAAATGAAAGATCTTGATGAGAACTTTCAGAAACCGGTCTTAATTTGACACTTTTTGCTTCGAGTGGTGCACAGGAAGGGGAAATACAGGAAAAAATTTGTGATCCGCGAAATCTAAAAAAACTATGGAGGTAGGTATTTATGAGTACAACAACAATAAATACCTTAGAAGTCAAAATTCGCTCAACTTTGTTCAGAATAGCATGATATTCGAAATTCACGTTTTCCCCAATAAAATCGTACAGGTACCCTTAAACTTAACAAAATTTGATGTTTAAGTAGTCCCCTAAAAGATCCTTAAACTCTGCAACATTGATGAAAATCGAATGATATACACGGTATTTATCTCCAATTACAACAACAATAACGCATGATTTTGTTATTTTATAGACTTTCCATCAATGCAGTTTTGATTTGATCTTCCTGAAATTTTCAAATAAGGTTAATAACATAAATAATTATTTTTGGAAATTCATAACGGACCGTTGAAACTATAAAAACAATGGATTTTCTATTAAACGTGCACATCTTTTTGACATATTTCCTGACTTTATTCGTTGTTGCTGGCTGCATTTCTGAGAAATTGGGTACAAAACCCTTCTGAAATGAGCGCAGGTCTGTCTACAAAACTTGTACTTACTGTATTTTGTCGTTTCTGGCATTGGCAAGTATGCTACAGTGTAAAACGTGTGGCAAAGATATAAAGTTCACGCAAGTTTAAAATCGGAGTCCAGGTTTCAAAATGAATGTTGACTGGGTGTGCGGTGATAGACAAATAAATACGTGCCCTATGAATATGGTAGGCAAAGCCTTTGAAACGCCTTTTTACTGTACAGGAGTTAACATATAAGGCTAATAAAAAATAACCAATTAATTGCGTGTCTGCCTATTTTGCTTGTAATTAGGAGTATCTATAAATCCTCTTCGTATTTTCGTACCTGCTTTTGCCTACTCTTAAATAAAAATTTTTTCTTTCCTTTTATTTTTTAAATTTCTATTTTCTCTCTTATGAAAATAAATTAAAGCTACGAAGCTATAAGAAAATTTAGAGTTGGTGACAACTTTTTTGAAGGTAGTTCTTTAAATTAAATTTATACGGGTTAGTTTCTTATGTCGAAGGTCAGAAACTTTTGCGCTACCCTGTAATATTTTAACCCATTGCTTGACATGTGAAACTTCTTAGTATTTGATACATAGGCCTCTTTGACCCCATATTCTAATTCGGTGAGCGTCACAGTCTAAAGTTAGCATTTTGAACTTTTAAATAAACAACTAAAAATCAGGTCATAAAAATACATTTTCATCCATGTTTTAACATATTTTTTATGAAGAACGTGTTTTTTTTTTGTCTTGAAGGATAAACAAAGAAGGTGCTTACTTCTTAAATAGATCTAGCTGAACAATTCAGCGAAAAATGATTACATATTTTTTACTGCTCATATTTCAGATTCTTTCTGCACTATGGAAATAGGTAAGCAAGTAATTATTGATTCCTCCTTCTTCTTCTTTTTAGCATTACAGCCCCTCTTGGTCCATTGACCGCATCGTCCGATTTCGAAATCCAAGCAGCGATGAACTGCCTTCGTCAAACGAGTCAGACCAGCGTTTCCTCGGCTTCCCCACTGGTCTCCGGCCTCCAGTTCTCCCAACGAATACCTTTTTGGGTATCCACTGTTAGTCCATACGATTCATTTGGCCAGCCCATTGCAGCTTCCGCAGTCATACAATCGTTGAGACCTCCAATTCGGCGAATTCTCCGTAGATCCCCGTCTAGCTTCGCTCCAATTATTCGCCTCAGGTCACTTAAAGACGTCCGATATGTTTGCGGATGCTTGGGTATGGGTCCATGTTTCACCCCCATACTATAACACAGGTCTTATCACAGATATGTACACCTAGAGCTTTGCTTTCCTGTGTATGCAGCTGGTCTTCAAGACGGTCAAGACTGAACAAAATATTTTGTTTGCGAGCTGTATTCTTCGGCGTATTTGTCTCTTTCATCACCCATCTTTGTTATTTTAGGGCCCTGAATAACAAATTCGTCAACATTTCTGATACATTTTGGTAAGATGGACTAATTTGGCTGGGATACCAAAGCAAAGCATTATTTGGTACAGTACGTCACGATCAATTACTTGAAGTGTACGAAAATTTGGTTTACGTCTATATTATTGATTCCTACCAGACTCCAAATATTTGGTACTCATTTTACTATTTATTTTTCTATTGGAGGTAAGAAGAGCAGATTTACCTGGAACATTGTGCATAAACAGGCTTTTAGCAAAGATGACAGTATTAAATTTATTGCAGCTTATCAACCATCGTAGTGTTTGAGATGGGAATCTTAATTTTTAGTATTTTATGTATCCACCATCAGGGTATCATTATTCACTGAACGGTTTTAAAGCTTTGCCCTCATATGTAGTTTCACTAAGTGCATTCCAAGTTTCTCTATAAAATTTAACTTTCTTTTCATCTCGTTAGCGACAAAACATTTACAAGCAAAAATATCGTTCAGCATGGAAATGTTCAGTATTCCACTAAATACGCAAAGAGGCTATCTTTGATAATATGTAATGATTTTTCCGTCTAAATTCACGACCGAAGTCGGAATCGACCTCTCATCTGTTCTGGACGTGAAGTCTGAGTCGTGCCAACGAATGGTAGCAACTGGTCAACCAGTCCGTGCACCGTAATCCATTTTCGCGGTGGCTGCTTGTCGGCCAGCTAGATCGGAGAGGATTTCGGTCGCAGGTCTTAAAATGGATTACGCTCAATTACGTATTTCAGCCATCATTAAACGCCCGTTTCAAACGCATCGAAAATACAAACATACGGAAAAGAAACCTATTTTACTTTATTTCGTATTTCTTCATTATTCCAGTCAATTACATAAATTTAATTTCCATTTCGCTTTCCCGAATTTTACCGACGCGGTACCGAAAAATACAATACGTTAGCTTGAACCCGACGAAAGCTACGCTAAGGAAAAAGGCAAGGCCAACAAATGTACCGCGTACCGCACCCGACGCGAAACCGGCCTCAGCGGATTTTCCAAAACCCTACCCTCTTCCCGGCATACTTACCATGCACTCCCACTGCCTCTGAAAAAGAAGGGCCACTGGAAAAAGTCGTTTTAGTTTAGCAATTCATAGTATATTCTATCTTCGGCATTTGTTAAGATATAAGAAGATAAATCACGAAGGAACCTTTTAAATTATAATTAAAGATTAAACCAATTTAATTTTTCAAGCGAACTGTTCTCCTGTCTTTTATTTCTTCCAATTACAAATTATTTAATTATTTCAATAACATGCGTTTACAAATACAAATGAAAAGGTAGATGATCACTAATTTCACGAATTGAAACGAAAATGATAACCTGCTGGTCTAGATTGAATTGAATTTCTAGCGATGGTCCCAGCAGGCCTAGTAAAAACTAATATGAAAACTTACTGGTAGAGATTGGTCGGATTGGTTCCAGCAAGCCTGATGAAAAGTGAATTGATTACTTGCTGGTCTAGGTGATTGTACTAGCTTGATCGTTGCTCCCAGTAAGCCTGATGATCACTTGCTGGTCTCGATTGATTGTAATCACCTTTTCTTGATTCCCAGCAAGCCTAATGAAATTTACTTTTGTTAATGAAAGTTAAGAGCAACTTTCATTGGGTTCCGAGCAGACTCAAACTAAATTACTGTCTAAGGGCGTTTAACCAAAATAACGTTCACTTTGAGAGTTAAAACCAGATGTGTATAAGTTCTAAATGGAAAGGGATGGGTATGCGGCACAGATCTTCTCTTCACGAGACTTCGAGAAAGGACTTGAATTAAAAACACTGGTCGATATGTTCGCGGCACAGGTCTTCTCTTAGCGAGACTTCAAAAATGACTTAATTAAAAACCACAAATCGATATGTTCACGGCACAGGTCTTCTCTTAGCGAGACTTTAAAAAAGACTGAATTAAAAACCACAATTCGATATGCTCGCGGCACAGGCCTTCTCTTAGCGAGACTTCAAAAAAGACTGAATTAAAAACCACAATTCGATATGCTCGCGGCACAGGTCTTCTCTTGAATTTGATCACAGGATGCACCGCACTTTATGAGGGTGCAGAGAAGACTCGAACTAATTATGATAAGAGGACCTTTCGTGGAAATTATCCTCACTTTATGAGGGTTAAGAGAAGACTCGAACTAATTATGAGCAGAGGACCTTTTGTGGGAATTATCCTCACTTTATGAGGGTTAATAGAAGATTTATTAGACAGACGGGACGCCAAGACGATGGTTGGAAAAAACGTATATTTTGGGTTTATCACTGTGATAAAGGAAGAGCAATAAAAAAAGAAGGTCCACAACAGCCCAAGAGGATAGTCATGTGCGCGCCTCATGTTTTAACAAGCTCCTAACATTTGGAAATTAGGATGCGCGGAAGATTTTGAGACTTAAGTTATAAATTTTGCATATGTATGCTGATGGTGTGTTTTGTTATGGTTTTTTTTTTTCTTTTTTTCATGCACAAAGTACTTTGATTTTCGAGTACTTTGATTTTCTAACATTTTCCGCCCGCCTTTGTTGCTCCCAGCGACGAATTTTCTGTTTCTGATGAGATATGGAGTGGAATTAATTTGACCACTGGTCGCGTGAACGTTGAGATGCTAGTTTTTACTGTTGCGACACGAACAGCGCCGGGATGAACGTCTGTTATTCTACCTAATGACCATTTAGCTGGCGGGAACCGTTCATCGATGATCAGCACCATGTCTCCTTTTTTGAGTGATTGGACGTTCTTGTTCCATTTGTACATTGCTTGATGCCGCTGAAGGTATTCCTTTGACCACTGGTTCCAGAAGCTCTGAATGATTTGGGTGAGGTGCTGCCATTGAGAAAGTCTTGGTGTTTTGATTGACTCCAGATTTGGTTCTGGAATCAGTGATAAAGGCTGGCCAATTAGAAAGTGACCTGGAGTGAGAACTCCAAGATCATCAGGGTCATCAGTAAGCGCGCAAAGTGGTCGAGAGTTAAGGATAGCTTCAATTTGAGTAAGAATGGTTCTGAGTTGTTCGTAAGTGAGCTTTGTCTCTCCTACTATCCGTCGAAGGTGATATTTCATGGATTTCACGCCTGCTTCGAATTTTCCTCCGAAATGAGGCGCTGATGGAGGGTTGAACTTCCATGTCGTTCCATCAGATGCTATCAGAGATGCGAATTTACCTAGCATCTCCGACTGCTGTGAGAAGAGATTCTTTAATTCTGCATCACTTCCCTTAAAATTAGTCCCGCAATCACTTGTCAAGGTAGCACAAATGCTTCGTCTTGAGGTGAAACGTTTATAGGCTGCAAGAAACGCTTCTGTGGAATAGTCAGTTACAATTTCAAGATGGATAGCTGATGTTGAGAAACAGACAAAGACTGCTATCCATGCTTTATAAAGTCGTGCCTTTCCCTTCCAGGTTTTTAGGGTAATTGGGCCTGCATAGTCGACGCCAGAATGAAGAAACGGTCTTGATGGAGTGACCCGTGAAGGTGGTAACTGACCCATTAGGTATTGGGCATGCTGTTTCCTGTATCGAGTGCAAGTCACGCATTTTAAGATGAAGGATTTGACTGGAATTCGACCACCGATTACCCAAAATTGTTGCCTGAGGACCGCTAATGTTTCCTGAGTTGATCCGTGTAATGATTTAAAGTGAGCTGCTCTGATTACCAGCGTAGAGACAGGTGAGTTTCGTGGTAAAATGCATGGGTGTTTATTTGAGTAGCTGAGGTTGGAGTTTTCTAAACGCCCACCAACGCGTAATAATCCTTGAGGGCAGAGGAATGGATTAAGCCTAATCAAATGGCTGTTTTTTGCTATTTCCTTTGTCATTTTCAAGTCCTGAATTTCCTTAGAGAAGTGTCTCTGCTGTATATATTTGATGATGAAAGTCGTGGCCAAGGAGAGTTCCGATGGTGTAAGAGGCGATCTTAATGGAAGTGTGATCGTTTCCTGAGAAGAGTTACTATTCGTTGACACTATGCTGTGACTCTAAGTAATTTATCCCAGGAGGAGTATCGAGTGAGCAGATTCCATGGATGATTTATTACTGCGTGATGAATTGTTCGCTCTTCTAGGTCGTCATCAACAGTGGTTGAACTTTCGTGATGAGTTGGCCAGTCATCGGGAGGGCTCTGAAGCCATTGAGGTCTATTCCACCACAGTGGAAACGATTTGATTTCTTCAGCAGATAGTCCTCGAGTGGCACAGTCTGCTGGATTTACTTTCCCTGCGATGTGATGCCATTGTGATCTAGGTATGGTTTCTCTAATGTAGCACACTCTATTATGAACGAAGTCCTTCCATCGTGATGGGTGATTGTTGATCCAAGTTAGAGCTATTGTTGAGTCCGTCCAGAAGTGGATAGGAGAGTCATTTAAATGAAGGACTTCCTGGCAGTGTTTAGCTAATTTGACGGCCATTACTGCAGCTGAGAGCTCCAATCTTGGTATTGTCATCCGTTTTATAGGGGCGACTTTGGTTTTTGAACACAGTAAGTGAACTTCAATCGATGTTTCTGTCGATATTCTTGTAAAAATTGCTACTGCCATGGCTGCTTGTGACGCGTCACAAAAGCAGTGAAGTTCAATGTTTCCAGTAGGTTGAATCCCAATCCATCTTGGGATCCGAATAGTATCTAGTCCGTTTAACAATGATTGACGTTGTATCCAGGTGTTTAATTGAGCTGGTGGGAGCTCATCATCCCATTGGAATTTGACTACCCAAAGTTCTTGCATAAATACCTTAAGTTGGATAAAGACTGGTGATAGTAATCCCATCGGATCGAATAATTGAGCAATTTTTGACAAAACTGCTCGTTTGGTGATTTTAGTAGGTGGCGGTGACGAAAACTTGAAGTGTAATTCGTCAGACGATGGGTTCCAAAATAACCCTAGGGCTCTGACGGTGTTGTCTTGGAGCTGGATTGAATTAGTTGATAAACAGTGTTCTGATGGAAGATGAACCAATGCCTTTGGATGATTACTCACCCACTTTCTTAGGGGAAAGCCGCCCGCCTTGCACATCTTGTCGACCTGGCGTATTTTATCTTGGATATCCTCGAGCGTATCAGATCCGCCGAAAATGTCGTCCACGTATCTTCCATTTTTCATAATATCAATAGCTTGCGGGTAATTAGGGCCTTCGTCCTTGATTAGCTGTGAGATAGCTCTCAACGCCAAGAAAGGGGCACATGCAAGGCCGTATGTTATAGTTGTGAGCTGATACTTCACTAATTCGTTGTTTTCCCTCCACAGTATCCGCTGATATTTCCAATCGTCGGGATGAACGTTGATTTGTCGATACATTTTCTCGATGTCTGTTGAGAAAATATATCGAAACTGACGAAACCATAACAGGATGTCGAATAGATCCACTTGTAATTTAGCTCCAGTGTGCAGAATATTGTTGAGAGATTGTCCTTCTGGTGTTTGACACGATCCATTGAACACGACTCGCAATTTCGTTGTGGTACTAGATTCTCGAACAACTCCGTGATGTGGAAGATAGAATGTTGATTGTGGTTCTTTCTCTTGAGGTGGAACTGGAAGCATATGGTTTAGACTTTTATACTCTTGCAAGAATGACGAGTATGCTACTGCAAAATCATTATTCTTCTCAAATCTTGTTTTCAAGTGGTTCAGGGCCTTGAGGGCTGGAACGAAGGAATTGCCTAGTTGACTCGGAGATATCTTGAAGGGTAGCTTCACAATATATTTTCCAGTTGAGTCTCGTTGATGCGTATCAATGAAATGTTGTTCACACTGTTCATCTTCAGCAGATAAGCTGGATTTTTTAGTTGTGGGAAGTTCTTCTTGCATCCAAAACTTTTCAAGTAGGTCGTTGAGGTCTTGATCAACCAAACAATGATGAGCTGAAGCAGTTGACTGTTGGATGTTACCACTCACTGGGCCTGAGATAACCCAGCCAAGTGTTGTAAGTTGAGCCACTGGAGCACCAACTGGACCTTTAATAATAGAGCCTTCCAATAACTGAACATAATAATCCACGACGATGATAAGGTCTATGCGTTTCTGAATGAGGAATTGAGCATCAGCGAGTTGCAGGTTTTCCAAATGATTCCATTGGTTGATAGGTTGATGCTGTGATATGGGCAGGTGCGATGTTAATTTTGAAAGAACGTGAGCATTTATTTTGATTTCGACGTCTGACGCGAAGTGAGGTTTGATTACAACACTTACGCCACCCCTGGTCTTCCCAACTTGATTGGATCCGATGCTTACGATAGATAATGATGACTTCTTTCGAGGTAAACTCAGTATTTGTACTAGTTTTTCAGAGACCAAAGAGACTTCTGCACCTGGATCCAAGAGTGCCCAGATAACTTTCGTCATTCCTTTGGAATTAGTAACTCGAAGTTTCGCTGTTGCAAGGAGCACGTTGGGTGCTTGCAGATTTTCAACGTGAGCGTGATTAACTTGTTTTTCCTGCTCTGTTGGTTGTGAGGATGCTACTTTTGATTCAATGGTGTGAAGAATTGTGTGGTGCTTGTGTCCACATTTTTTGCAGCGTCTTGTCGACTTGCAATTGCTTATCCTATGATGTCCAAGACAATTGAAACACAGTCCTTTTGCTGTTATAAGATCCTGACGCTGCTGAGAGGTCTTTGCAGTTAGTTGATCACACTGAAATGTGAAATGGTTGGTTGAGCAGATAGCACATGCGGGTGATTTTTCAACAAAGTGAGCTCGAGCTGATGCTGGTTTTGGCTTAGATCTTGATGTGTCTGATTGCGATATCTCAAATGATTGAAGCGACAGAAGTCGTGACTCCATGAATTTCTTCAAAGCATTCCAAGTCGGTGCAGCTCTTGATGCTCCTAGATGGAGTTCCCAGGCTTTCACTGAGTCTGAGTCCAAGCGTTGAACAGCCATAAAGACTAGAAAGTCATCACAATGGTCAATTGGTCTTCCTAAGGATTCCAGGTTGCGGTAGACTTCACCGAATGACATGTATAAGTTTTCGAGTTCCGATGCTGAGTCAGTCGTCATTGTCTTCAACAAAAAGAGCTTCCTAAGTGCGGAATTGACATGACGCCGTTCGTTTTCATAGAATTCGAGCACCGTTTCCCAAGCTTTTTGAAAGTTCTCGTTTGTGGTGGCCGTGTTTTTAAGTAGCAACGCGGCTGGCCCTTCTAGATGGGTCTTCAAATATGTTAACTTCTCAACCGGAGGTATCGATGGGTTGTTGTACACCATTGATACAAAAAGACCTCTGAACGATAGCCATTCGGAGAGTTTCCCGTTAAACGTAGGTAGTTCGAGCCTCTTTAGCCGGGGAAATTGATAATTCGATGTCGTGTTCATTGACAGAGATTGAGCAGGAGATGGGTTTGGGTGAGCAGATGAAGGCGGGATGACGTGAAGTGACGTTGGTGCTTCAAATGTGCTGGAAGAAGGTTGAACTCCACGATGAACTAAATCCCGTGGGCAGAAATCTCGCTCTGGCGCCAGTGATGATAACGCTACCGGTGGACGCTTCTCGTTCAGAAGCTCTCTCATCTTCTCGGTTGCTTCCAAATATTCTTCATACGTCGTGGCATAGTAGTCCCTAGAGAAATACGAACGCTACTTTACTTCCCGTCGCGTCTGCGAATCAGCTACAGCTAACGCCAGGTTGATGGCTTGGTGATTGATGGAGAACTGCTGCCACTGATCTTGGATGGCTTCTAACCGGGTTTGAATGCGGGTGATTATGAGGCTATCACGACCAACTCTTATTAAATTGGCGTAGGCAATCTTCATTGAATCACGAATTGATCCTTGTTGATCGATTCGGTACTGAATGTGTTCAGTCCTCATTTTGATGTGCTAGAATGCACAGCTGCTTGTAAGGCCTAGGGTGGAGATGAGTATCCACAAGATTTCCTTACAAGAAAGCGAATGACTACTGACTTGCAGCTAATCACCGTATATTAGTTGGTTGGTTGGTTTAGAGATTAGAAATAAGGATAGAAAACAATGGGTGAGAGCTGGAAAATAAACGTTTCGAAATGCGATCAATTTTAGAAATCAAAGATTAATTTTTAAATTCAACGGTCACGTTTCAATACCGCGGATATAATCCAAAAAATTAAACGGTAATTAGTTCCCCGAGATCCGGCTCGAGGGACCAGAATAATATATGTTAAGATATAAGAAGATAAATCACGAAGGAACCTTTTAAATTATAATTAAAGATTAAACCAATTTAATTTTTCAAGCGAACTGTTCTCCTGTCTTTCATTTCTTCCAATTACAAATTATTTAATTATTTCAATAACATGCGTTTACAAATACAAATGAAAAGGTAGATGATCACTAATTTCACTAATTGAAACGAAAATGATAACCTGCTGGTCTAGATTGAATTGAATTTCTAGCGATGGTCCCAGCAGGCCTAGTAAAAACTAATATGAAAACTTACTGGTAGAGATTGGTCGGATTGGTTCCAGCAAGCCTGATGAAAAGTGAATTGATTACTTGCTGGTCTAGGTGATTGTACTAGCTTGATCGTTGCTCCCAGTAAGCCTGATGATCACTTGCTGGTCTCGATTGATTGTAATCACCTTTTCTTGATTCCCAGCAAGCCTAATGAAATTTACTTTTGTTAATGAAAGTTAAGAGCAACTTTCATTGGGTTCCGAGCAGACTCAAACTAAATTACTGTCTAAGGGCGTTTAACCAAAATAACGTTCACTTTGAGAGTTAAAACCAGATGTGTATAAGTTCTAAATGGAAAGGGATGGGTATGCGGCACAGATCTTCTCTTCACGAGACTTCGAGAAAGGACTTGAATTAAAAACACTGGTCGATATGTTCGCGGCACAGGTCTTCTCTTAGCGAGACTTCAAAAATGACTTAATTAAAAACCACAAATCGATATGTTCATGGCACAGGTCTTCTCTTAGCGAGACTTTAAAAAAGACTGAATTAAAAACCACAATTCGATATGCTCGCGGCACAGGCCTTCTCTTAGCGAGACTTCAAAAAAGACTGAATTAAAAACCACAATTCGATATGCTCGCGGCACAGGACTTCTCTTAGCGAGACTTCAAAAAAGACTGAATTAAAAACCACAATTCGATATGCTCGCGGCACAGGTCTTCTCTTGAATTTGATCACAGGATGCACCGCACTTTATGAGGGTGCAGAGAAGACTCGAACTAATTATGATAAGAGGACCTTTCGTGGAAATTATCCTCACTTTATGAGGGTTAAGAGAAGACTCAAACTAATTATGAGCAGAGGACCTTTTGTAGGAATTATCCTCACTTTATGAGGGTTGATAGAAGATTTATTAGACAGACGGGACGCCAAGACGATGGTTGGAAAAAACGTATATTTTGGGTTTATCACTGTGATAAAGGAAGAGCAATAAAAAAGGAAGGTCCACAACAGCCCAAGAGGATAGTCATGTGCGCGCTTCATGTTTTAACAAGCTCCTAACATTTGGAAATTAGGATGCGCGGAAGATTTTGAGACTTAAGTTATAAATTTTGCATATGTATGCTGATGGTCTGTTTTGTTATGGTTTTTTTTTTTTTTTTTTTTTTCATGCACAAAGTACTTTGATTTTCGAGTACTTTGATTTTCTAACAGCATTTTAACCTTCATATCTAAAAAAAAAAAACTTAGTCATTAGGATAAGTATGGTTCTAGGTCTTTACTTATAAGGTATTAATAAATTTTACTTAATATTTAAACGATTAAGCTTCCATCATTTCCGAGCAAGGGTTGTATTGTTTCGTGTTACCTAGCGCTATGGTGCGTGTTTTTGTTTCGAAATATTTTATGGAATTCAAATGTTTCAGAAAAAATTAGAAAAGATGTGAATTATATTGTCAAATCGAATTTAGATTTTGTTTTCAATTTTTATAGAATTGTTATTATCAACTAGAGAGATATTTATTTTGGAACTGACATGCTGTTTTGTACCCACGGTAATTCCAACTGGTACTCCCTATTTTTTTGATAACGGGCAACTTTAATGCTTCCTCTTTTCCCTAAATGATGCTGTGATTTTATTAATAGTGCAATTTACTAAAAATCAAAAAGCACTATCCGATTAAATGAACATCACTTATAAATAGTGAAATTAGCTTTGCTTATAAATACCGCCTTGTCTAAGTTCTTTAATAATAATGTTTCTTGTAGTTGGCTTTCATTATTACTTCTAAATCTTATGGTCTCCTTATTTTAAATTGTGTTCGAATTTACAATGTGGTTAGTAAATTGCAACAGAATTTACAAAGTGCTTATTGGTTCGTCCGAATCTCACATCATTCATCTTAAAAGATAATATTCACAATTTTTTTTTATAGTTTCATTGTTGTTAGAAACCTTTGTATAAACTTCATTGGACCAAAAAAACGGATATGCACTTATGAAAAACAGAACAAAGAGATAATTTCAAATCAATTTTACCTATATAATACGTTTTTCTTTAAGAAAATGACAACAAAATTTGGAATACTATTTACTTAATTACTTCCACTCAATATATTTTGTTTTTAAATCTTTTATGCTTTATGCTTTGCTAAAAATAAATGCTTACATTTTCTTCTAAATTTATTTTCACTTAAACTGTTGATGTTTTCAATTTTATAGGCCTTTACATAAATAGTCTCTTTTAATTTTCATCGAACTTCTAATTAAAATTTGTTTATTGTATAATTCGGATAGCGCAGCTGTATACCATATTTTCTTTCTCGTATAAAATACGCAACGGAAGGGAATACTGAATGTTATCCATCAGCTTTTTTAGAAACGTGACCGGGTGAAACGAAAGCTCGATTATAGTTCAATGAATGTGAAAATGAATACTGGAATATTTAATCAGTTAGTATATGTAGCAGCAGCTCAGTTTAGCTTTTACAAGTTTTGGAAAAAGCACGAAGAAAAATTACATCCAACATCAATACATCAATATATAGTAGGGGTACCGGGTAACTCATGCGGTTTGCTAACCGATGGCGTAACTTGATTTTTATTCCAGTAATTCCCCATTCGAAATATGAGCTGGAAAGCTTATTTACTCTGAAAATGTCGGATTTTGTGCCAAATAGTGCTTTTGCGGGGGTGCTTCTTCATTGAAGCAAAAGGTTGCCGAAAGTCATCGTATTTTTTTATCTCCTGTGAAAATTTTCATAATTACTTTTCCTCTCTTTACTGTATAATGGAAGTGGAAAAATTGTTGATGGTGTATTTGCAGTTATATGAGGAAAAACACCATATAACTGCAATCAAGGCTTTCTGTCTGTTTCGTAAATACGTTTAAATTACTTAAGATGAATTGAAAATTTTTGCCTTTGCTGTCTCTTTAGGAATCCCGCGTTTTCTTGCTTTTGTCAAGATTTCCCCAATATCGTTTATATTGATGTTATGAAATTCTTTTTTATTTTGTTTTACATCTTATAGAGATTACATACGTGTTAAGGGAACTTTAACGGCGACCAGATGTATTTCCGCCACCTGCAGCGGTACAACCTTATGCAACGAGTTCCAACGGATCTGCCTCCTCACCATCATCGCCATCTAGAACTGCTTCCTCTTGATCAGGTCCCTCCAATTCTCCAGTCCATTCCAGGGCTGCAAGCTTTTATTGACCCTTAAATGCTTTGTTTAAATCAGAAAATAGTTAGCTGCTTCTTGAATTTTGTCACGCCTAGTTACTTCTTTCAGCATTCTGTCGCACAATCCCTGGACTCGCTCACCCTTGTCAGGGAGTTCAGAGATCCGCTGCTTACTGTCGAGAAGCTTCACTTGACGATCGCGGAGTTCCAGTAATTGTGGCCTCGTCAATTTTGTCAGATCTTCAATGGGGCGCCCGCTTACAGTGCTGGCAATTCACCAGGGATTCGAGTCAACCTCGGAAGAGCTACTTTTAACCACTTCGGGTCACTTTGCGACGCATTCACATGCAAAACGCGCACCACAAGCCGTCATGAAATAAGTCACTTTTCGTTCCTCCCTCGACCCACACCCACCATGTGGCTTTCAACTCGACGTTTGACATCCCACGACAAAACTGACGTGGGATGGGAAGCCGTCACAATGGACACAAGATGGAAAGCCACATGGCAGCAAGGTGTATTAGTAGTGGTCGCCAGCGGTGTCGAATGATTCATTACAAATAGTAGATGCTACATTTGAAATTTAACTTATCAATACCTCCATTGACCCTTTTGGACCCTCGCTTAGTGATAGTCAGAGTATTTCCTTATGTTGATCGAACGGTCGGCACTCGGAAAGGTGATATGGTCAGTACCACGCTTTGGCCATGTGTCTGCGATACGTTCTGATTTTAAATAAGCTAACTGAACGGGCTTATAGTGTCTTCGAAAAATCACTCGAAGTAAACCTCGTTGTCGCCAAAAACGTCTATTTAGGACTTACCGTTTTTGTCGCCTCCTTATGAATAGTGCGTAGAGGATAAATATTCACAACCTTGTTACGTTTTACTTGTAAAGAGAACAAAGTACTTTTGCCATCTAAGGAGAACCTATAGAAAGATTCATTAAGGGGTCGTTTTTTGTTGGTGGTGAGATCAGGGTGTATGCCCTTTTGTTTCTTCTCATCGTGCCAACGTAAATCAACCCATTGAGGTTAAAACAGTTGCCACCTATTGTGTTTTGATTGCTTCTCTGGGTTGGGGCTGTAATGTGAGAAAAGCTTGAGTTAGGATGAATTATTTTATTTCATCTTCTGTCACGATTTTACCATCGGATGCTTTTCCAGTGTATTTATCGGAATATAACCTGTATAAACACCAGCCAAGTTCATCAGTTTTATTTCTTACTTCCCATGTTTATTGGGCATGTACACATGAAATCAAAGCAACCCCTGCAAGGAAGTAGACTTTTATCCATAGTAATTTAATCACAGATCACATACATCTTCTGATAGTTTCCCACAAACTTGAAATAAATGTTTGCTATTGCAGCAGTAGGGTGAGTTGTTTTTCTTGCCTGCCTTGTTGTACCATCATCAACATGGAGTACTTTATAGCCACAAAGTGGCAAAAAGGCATAACAGTTTGAATAAAAGGGATAAGCACCCCATTTTTTTTATTCCGTGGACAAGAAAGGTTCACAGTTTTTATGGTGGACTTGTAAATTAAGTTCAGGGGCTAAAATCCAATAAGCGCTTCCAATGTTATGTAGTATTTCTTAATGTCTGATTGACTGACTCGTTTCTTGATTTCATTCATATCTCAAGATCTGTTCCATTATATCGGTATCAATGAATTTCCTCTACACATTCAACTCTGATTGTTCATCATTCAACCTCTACAATGCAAACCCATTAAAAGCTAGCAACTCACATCTTATGAGCAAGCGGTCTCTCTTTTTTTGTGTTTCTGTAGATCTCTATTGTCCTTCACTTTTCACTGCCTAGATTTTCTCATGAACTGCGTCACCTTCAGCAGATGATTCCTCTTTGTCTTGATAATATGAATCTGTTTCATCATCACTTTAATCTGAAGAAAATTTAGATCCTAATCTGTATCGTCAATGTCAGAATCTAAGTGTTTTTGTAGTCGGCGGCAATAGTGTCTGCTGATTTTCTTTGAATTTATCGTTATCTTCGTCAAGCTTACTCTATCAACCAAAATCTGTGTCATCGACCTGAAGTGTTTCCCAAGCTAGACGATTTTCAGATGTATTTGGTTGGGCCATCTGCCCAAACAATAAATAAGCAAACATCCTCATAACATGTTTAACATAACTTGATGATACGTAGATCAAAATAGCCTAAATGACACGTAAGACGAAATGGTCTGATAGTATGTTACAAACTAAACATTAAACTCACCTTAAAACAGGTGAGGACACAACGACTACGCCAGCCACTTACCAACTTTCTGAAATATCTTCCCTTTTTGCACTTAGGGCTTTCATGAGCCCAAGTGTCGCTAGTTTGCTTTAGATTTCCCGTATGGGTCGAAATGGCCTGCGTGTCAATCAAACGGTTAGCATTATTAAGTCAAAGAAAGTAGTCACCAACTTATCAACAAAATAAGAACCGAAAAAGAAGGAGGGGTAGTCTCCATAGTAATTAATAACAAAATAAAGTTTAAAGAAATACCTCTAAGCAACAGTGGCATTGAAGCAATAGTAATCACCGCAACAAATCAAAAACCAAACGTAAACATTTGCGCGTGCTATTTTCCCCCTGACCTAAGCAGCACAACTTTCAAAGAACAAATCCATCAAATTATAAAAGTTGTTAACGACAAAAATCCCTGCATAATTGGAGGAGACTTCAATGCAAGGCACAAAGACTGGGGAGACAAAACAAACAATGCAAAAGGAAACATCCTTAAATCCGTGTTAAACAAATATAACTTAGCACCCCTCAACACAGGAACTTTCACCTTCTTTAGGAAAACCAATCAACAGACCACACAAATGTCAGCCCCAGACATCACCCTACCAAACAATTTAAACTACTGGAATGAATGAAACACTAAAAAATACAAAATAGGCAAGAGTGAGCACGTCCCCATTGAATTCACACTGCAAGTTGAAAATTGGAACAAAAAGCAAAGACGAATACCAAACAGAAATAAAATCATGGAGGACATCAACACGATCAATTTCATCAACGATCTTGAAGAAAATATGAAGAAAATCAATCAAACCAGATAAGCGCGAAGAAATTCAAACACAATCCAAA
Source organism: Odontomyia ornata (assembly GCA_963969285.1). Taxonomy (NCBI): domain Eukaryota; kingdom Metazoa; phylum Arthropoda; class Insecta; order Diptera; family Stratiomyidae; genus Odontomyia; species Odontomyia ornata. The sequence continues at coordinate 161,397,635 of OZ017741.1, forward strand.
ACCATGGTGGTCAAAAGAAATAAACATCCTATGGAGGGAAAAAAAGAAAGCCTGGACAAATTTCCGAAAAATGAAAAGTAATGAAAACGAAGCAAAGTTTCTAGAGATACTGTAATGAATCATGCGACGCCGCTGGCGACCACTACTAACACACCTTGCTGCTAGGTGGCTTGCCATTTCACGTTGGTTGCGATGGGTGCACATCCCACGTCAATTTTGTCGTGGGATGTCAAGAGGAATTGACAGCCACATGGCAGTGAAGTGTGCGCGTAGTGGACGTCACCCAGGAAGAGTTTACCTTGAGTTGGCCGGTCGCGATTTAAGATTCGCCGGGTGGTTTAAGATAATTGTAAATTGCACGTTGGAAGTTCGGTTGTCTACCTCCGACAACTGAGGAAATTGCTTGGTAACTTCTACCTCGCATTACATCGAAAAGGGAGGGAGATTTTGCTGAAGAAGGTGGCCCATCAACGACCATCAAAGGAAACAGGCTAGCAGGTTAGTGTCAAAAGACTTAATATTAAAAGTCCAATTACAAATGATACCTCAAAAGATTTTACGGGACCAATTGGATTACGTGGAATGCAACATCGAATACCATCGAATTATTATCATCATTTCAATCAACGCTTGAACTCACCATTCGATGGAACCTTTCGTACGGTACAAGGACCGCAGGAGCCATATAATTCTGGACAACCACGTTATTTATAGAATTTGAGAGTGGCCCCCGACGCGGGCCTTCATTTTAGTATGCCTTTTTGATGGCTCGCGAATATAGTCGCAAATTTAATCGCAACAGAAAGGAAACGAACATTGTTACGCGAAAATGAAAATCGTTCACTCAAATACACAAACGATTATCGTAAAGCAGCCATTACGTTAAAAAGTAGAAATTTCGATGAAATATAAGTTATACGAGTATAAGTATCTTCATTGGAAAAGCTCAATTTATTTTTTAAAGATCGTGCATGCTCGTATGGTCAGCAACGGCTAGATTGTTTGCTTTATTATTTATTAGGGTTTTGTTAAATAATTTTACAAAACCCTACTAGTTTCGCGACTAGTCCGCTGTCCGTCCGTCCGTCCGTCCGTCCGTGTGTCACAGCAGTTTTTCTCGGAAACTACTTAAGCTAGAAACATCAAATTTTGTGTGTAGGTGTAAGGTGGTGATCTCTTCAAAGTTCAACTACAAAAAAATTTTATGAGGTATTTAAGGGGGGTCTCCCCATATAGGAGAGTGACCCCCCGAAAAAAAAATTTCATTGATATGGGTATCAAATGAAAGGTCTTGATGAGAACTTTTCAAAACAGGTCTTTGTTTGGCAAAGTTTGCTTCGAGGGGCCCACAGGGAGGGGAAATACACGAAAAATTTGTGTCCCCCCCTCGCGATTGGACACCTGTGATCCGAAAAAATCTGAAAAAAATCAAAAATGTAGGCCTTGGTGAGTACAACAACAAAAAATACGTGAGAAGTCGCAGTTCACTCAACTTTGTTAGTAATAGTATGATTTATCGATTTTATGTTTTCTTAAATAAAATCTTAACGGTGCCCTTAAATTCAATAAAATTCAGTACGTGGATCTATCCTGAAAGTTTCATAAAGATTGAAACATATCTAGCGATGTTATAGCGGTTTGAATTTTCCTGTATTACTATGGAACAATATACGCTGCATTTATTACTATGGCAACATATGGCTATGGAACAACATGCGCTTTTTACCGACTCAGACACTACAGTTTTGCTCGGATTTGCATGAAAATTTCAGGAATGATAGGTGTCATAAATATCTTTGAGAATCGGTTCAGCTAGTGGTATCAGTAATCGTAAAACAAAAAAGTGGCTGTTTTAAATGCGAAGATTGAATAATTTTGAGTTATTTTTTCCCAATTTCAACGTTTAAGGTGCATGTTTTGAACACCTGATTCAATTGAATGAATAACTGAAGATGAGTACCTACAATTAATGCTCATAAGTGAAACAAGTCAAGGAGGTGGGAGAGAGCTCCTAGCAAAAGGGTTTTGTAACCATTCTAGGATTCGAAAAAATTGGCCATTAATCGGTGATAACAGTACAGGAGAGTGGCCCCTGAAAAAAATTCATCAAACGTAGCCGATATGAGTATGAAATAAAATTTTTCATGGGAGCTTTTCAAAACAGTTGTTAAACTGTCAGTTTTTGCTTCAGTGGGGGCACAGGGGGGAAATACATGAAAAATGTGTTTCCTCCGTCGCGGATGAACATCTGAAATAATTATCAAGGGAGATATTTATGAGTATAACAATACCAAAAACCTCAGAAATCCAAATTCGTCCAACTTTGTTAATAATAGTATGATCTTCGTATTTCATATTTTCTCCAATAAAATCGTCTTTGACATGTTTCTTGATTTGATTCAATTTGGTGACTGCATTTTGTAAATTGAATACAAAACCCTTCTGACATGAGCGTAGGTCTGTTTACCCAACTTGTTAGGGTTTTGTACTAAAATACAAAACCCTATTGCAATCACGACCTGTGTCCGTCTGTCTGTCCGTCCGTCCGTCCGTCCGTCCGTCCGTCCGTCTGTATGTCACAGCACTTTTTCTCCGAAACTATAGAGGCTACAGCCATGAAACTTTGTGAAAAGGTCAGAAGTGGTGGCCTCTTGAAAGTTCAAGGGTGGAAAAATTTTTCAAAGGCGTTTAAGGGGGGTCTCCCCATATAGAAAGGTGACCCCTCAAAAAAAAATTTTCACCATTGGTAGTCGACACCCTACGTTGGGAAGGTCTCAATGAGATCTTTTCCAAACAAGTTTTAAAATTGCCTTACAAGTGCCGAGGGGGGCAGGGGAAGGGGAAATGTACGAATTTTTCGCGAACCCCCCCCCCCCTCGCGATTGGACACCTTCCATCCGAAAAACCTGAAAAAAATCATGAATGTAGGCCTTAATGAGTACAACAACAACAAATACATGAGAAGTCGAAATTCACTCAACTTTGTTAGTAATAGTATGATTTATCGATTTTATGTTTTCTTGAATAAAATATAAATGATACCCTTAAATTCAATAAAGTCGGAAAGTTTCATAAAGATCGAATTGTATTTACTGAAGTTATAGCGATTTGAATTTTCCTGTATTACTATGGAAACATATGGCTATGGAGCCATATGCGCTTTTTACCGACTTAGACACTACAGCTTTGCTAGAATTTGCATGAAAATTTCAGGAATGATAGATATCATGAAGATGAGTACATACAATGAAACAAGTCGAAGAGGCAGGAGAGAGCTCCTAGCAAAAGGGCTTTGTAACCATTCTACGATTCGAAAAAATAGGCCATGAATCGATGATTACAGTACAGAAGAGTGGCCCCTGAAAAAAATTTCATGAAAGGTTGCCGATATGAGTATCAATTGAAAGTTCTCTATGAGAGCTTTTCATCACAGTTCTTAAACTGACCGTTTTTGCTTCAGTTGGGGCACAGGGGGGGAAATACATGAAAAATGTGTTTCCTCCCTCGCGAATGGACACCCGTGATCTTAAAAAATCTGAAAAAATTATCAAAGGAGATATTTATGGGGATAACTATAACAAATACCTCAGAAGTCAAAATGCGTTGAACTTTGTTAATAATAGTATGAACCTCGAATTTCACATTTTCTCGAATAAAATCGTCTTTGACATGTTTCATGATTTTATTCGTTGCTGGTTACTGCATTTTGTAAGTTAAGTACAAAACCCTTCTGACATGAGCATAGGTCTGTCTACCCAACTTGTTTTTATTATTAGATGTTGTTTCGGATGAACTGTATATATTGTAAAATGATTAACGTAAGCAGCAAACAAGATATTGTATTTCCTCCCGGAAGAGTGTAAAGTTGACCGGAAATATTGAAAATATCAAAAAACGCATGTGTGAATGATCTTATTGCGATTAGCTTTTATTCACTTTGAGAAAATCACAATTCGTTAGCTCTTAAAAATGCTGCTTTGCTTCAAGAAATAATTTCTTTCTTTGGTTGATTTGCGCGATTATAAAACTGTGATCTTTTAAGAATGATATATGAAAGGGATCAACTGAAGTGACGCCAGAAACAGTAAATAAAAAATTGCTGTTGATTTCTCCGATCCCCATTGAATTTTAAAGAGATGCCCACAAAAAAACAGGATAACGCCACCGAAAAAAATTAGTTGTCGTTCTTATGCTTTTGCCTTTCTAGTAATGCAAACGAAAATGGAAAATTTACTCCGCGCCATTTTTTATTTGGTTTTCATATAAAAACACCTTCCAGCTAATAGAATCTAGTCATTTTTGTTAAATGATCAACAATATATTTGGTTTAGTAGCGAATTGAAGCATAAAGTGAGGCATTCCTTTCAAAGACTAAAATCAATATATAAGAATTCATCTCATGGACAATATGATTGCATATTGTTCCATATGATATAAAAAAAAAATCCGAATGAATGCCCTTAGAAAACAAAACAATTTCAACTGTTGGATAAGAAAAATTCAAAACGAAATTAACTGCAAACGTATTCGCTGTGAGTTTTAAATTTTTTGTGAGGCAATTGTACATACTTGAAAAGGTTTTAATCCCTAAATAATTTTAATTTTGCATTCCTTTTTAAACTATTTTATCTAATAACGGTGAGAAGATGGGGTGGAGTGTCGAACTGAGAGACAATTATTCGCTGTGAATTGATATTTGCGCCTTCAACCAACCGATAGGAAATCATTTAAGAAGTTGTTTTAAACTAAACAATTTAAACGTGCTTAGTCATGTTTTTAGTCCTATTGTATCTTTTGTAAGCCCTTGATAGTTTGATCTTCAATGAATATGAAACAAATAATTTAAAATATTGGTACCGCGTTTAAAGTTACAGTAGAGATAGAACATTTTAGTTAGTAACTGATATCAAATTGATCAACAATTGAGTTATGAACTGCTCCATTGAAAACATATTCGTTTTAAAAATTTCATATAAACATTCCTACAGTAATATAGTTTAATTTATTAGAAGTTTTAGCAACCAATGTAACTAGATATTACGTCTCAAGAAAAAATTCCGATAAATATTGTTTTTAGGTTCAAGTCAAATCCTAGAAATTGTGTATAAATTTCCCATGAAATTAAAAATCCTATGGTACCATATATGATGAAAAAAATTTTTTTTTTTCATGTGCATGGAAAAAACACGGAACTGAATAAAGTTTTTAGAATTCTGTTAATGTAATCTAAACTTAAATATACATCTCTTGACTAGAAATTTAATCGATTGCATAAGGTTTAAATTAAATTTCGATAGGATGAAAATGATCAATGATAATAATATTCTCAACTTGAATTGCTGACTCGAAACACGACTTTCCTTTCCAGTGGTTCCTTTCTTTCAGCGGGAAATAGAGTGCAGGGTAAGTATGCCGTCACGAGGGTAGGGTTTGAGAAAATCCGCTGAGGTCGGTTTCGCGTCGCGCGTGGTACGCGGTACCTTTGTTGTTTTGCCTTTTTATTAGCGTAGCTTTCGTCGGGTTGAGTTAGCGTAGCATATTTTTCGGTACTGCGTCGAAAATTCAGGAGCGCGAAGTAAAAATTAGATTTTGTTCTTTGACTGATTGATGAAGAAATACGGAATAACGTAAAATAGGTTTCCTCTCCGTATGGTTTCGTTTTGGTGACGCGTTTGAAAACGGGCATGTATTGGTGGCTGAAGATTGTAAATGAGCGTAATCCATTCGGAAACTCGCGACCGAAATCCTCTCCGACAAGCAGCCACCGCGTGAATGGATTACGGTGCACGGATTGGTTGACCGGTGGGTACCATCCGTTGGCACTACTCGGACTTAACGTCTAGAACCAATGAGAGGTCGGTTCCTCGTTCGGACTAAGACATTTAAAATTCATTACAATACAAAATAAATCGAGAGAAACTGTAACTAAGGCAAAAAGAGAACAGTGGGATCAAAAAATCAATGAAATAAACCAAAGTGGAGATGTAAAACAGTTTTGGAATCTGGTCAATGCAGTCAAAAACAACAACAACAACAACCCGAGATCACAATGGGACACGGAAAACAATAAAGGCTTTCTCAAAATAATAAAAAATAAACACCAGGCGCTAAATACCAACTGGACTCCCTACATGCCCAACAACATAGAACCAGCTGAACCCTTTGAAATACACGAACTGCTCACAGTACTAGATAAACGTAAAATAAGATCATCTCCGGGATTGGATGCAATTGATTACAATATTATAAATCCCTAAACCATTACAATAAATCAGCAGTACTTAACTCTGTAAACGACAGCTTCAAAAATAACAACATACATAATGAACTAAGAGACATCAAAATCGTACCTATCCCCAAAAAAAAACAAACCATTGCGCAAAATAAAAAGTTATAGACCTATCTCTCTCATAAGCATCCCACTGAAAATAATGAACTGCCTAATAAAAAATAGGATTGCTAGTGATATTGAATACCAAAACATCCTGAGCAATATCTGTTTTGCTTATAGAAAAGGAAAGTCGGCAATCTCATATATAATCACGGTATAACGCCTCCTCAACAAAGACAAGAAAGCAAAAAACATCACGATCACCAACTGTGATATTTCTAGTGCGTATGAGAGAGTAAATATTCCGGAACTCTTCAAAATCATGTCCAACTTCAACATCAAGAATAATTATATCTCGTGGATCTTAAACTTCGTGATGTACAGGAAATTACATCGAGGCAAGGATTCGACCGAAATTACCAATGGACTTCCGCAAGGGGACGTACTAAGTCTGCTCCTCTTTAATCTCTACACACCTAGCCTCCATAAAATCACTGACAGTCAAACTACACTCATTCAATTTGCGGATGACTTTCTAATCATAAGCAAAGAAAAAAACAGACCCAACAATCTCAATAATCTACAAACAAAATTCAACAAGTTCACAGAACTATGTAACAGGCTAAAGCTCTCATTGAACTTGGAAAAATCGCAACCCATAGAATTCTACACAAACAAAACCCACCCCAACGAAATAAAATATGGAAACAAACAACTAGATTGGGTAGGAAATTTCACCTTCCTAGGCAGAAACTTCAACAGTTAAAATCACTTCAATGAATCCTGCAACAAGTCTCTAAGTAAAGCAAACAAAACAATCAACATAGCTTTCAAGATCAGCTCCCCTAAACATGGCCTTACACCCAAAAAGGCATTAAACACATTTACGTCTCTAATAAGACCGGTAATAAAAAGCAATCTAACGAACATTGTTCATGCTCCAAATTATTTTCTAAACAAAATAGACAGCCTGAAAGCCAAAGCCATAAAACGATGTCTCGGGGTACTTACAACCGCGCCAAATATACTAGCGCTTGCTCTAGCTAAAGAATTACCAGCCAGAGCAAGGGCTGAGCAAAGAAATAAGAAAATACCTATACCGCCAAGACTTCAAAGAAATGATATCGGAGGACTAAAAAAACTTGAACAGTTCATAAAAAACATGTCGATATCTACAACAACACCTAATTGGGTTCTGCACTACCAAACCCACACAACAAAAAATTTCAAACCAATAGTTTCATGCACAGCATCCCCAAGAACTTCAAGAAAATACTACGAATCCTCACGGGTAACCAAGCTAAGATATATTTCACGGATGCGGCAAAAAACAGACTAGGCACTGGCTTTGCCATACACTGCTATAACTCCAAAAAGACACTAAAATACTGCCTGAACACAGACTCTACAGCAGCAAATGCAGAACTAAAAGCAGTCCAGGAAGCTATAAACAACGCGGATGCTGAACCCACCAACACCATAGCCATTTTCACCGACTCCAAAAACACAATAAACGAGATCATAAACAACACAAACCACAAACTCATCACAGGAAAAATCAGAAAAACAATCAACAATAGACCTAACGCACTGCTACTATTATAATGGATACCGAAAGTGGAAAAATTTCACAGCTTCGAATTGGTTGACAAAGCAGCTAAGCTGGTCACAATAGAAGGCGAAGAGGTCGACTCATTTCTTGAATGGGACGACTCTATCAAAAACATTAACGACTCCATTAACATAGAATGGCATGAATACTACCGAAAAAACGTCAAAAACCTAGCGTATAGCCCTTGGCTACAAACGGACCTTATTTACAGAAACAAACCACACATGAATTGGAACAAACAGAAAAAGGTTCCATGATTTCACACCAAGCAGCAACACGCAAAAACAAATAAACAGAATTCTACTCAACCGACCCTACAATCACAAAAGATTAAAAAAATCAAAAATAGTTCCATCCCAAAGATGTAAGTGGTGCGACATAATAGACGATCTTGAACATAGAATTCTAAACTGCGAACACTTTGAAACTCTAAGGAACAAGTATGAAATCGTTCAAAATAACTATCCAATAGCAAAATTTTTTAATAAAAACAACGAGAAAGCACTAACTTAATCGCCTTTCTTGAAGAAGCAAACTTAGAACTTTAACTTCACGCGAATAGTCCTCTCAATTCCCAAAAACTACCTTTTAACCTTCCAAGAAAAACACCCAATCTAATAATCTACTAACCATTCCAAACGGATACTAACACACGAACACAGGAAAATCACAAAACCAATAAAGAAAAACTGAAGAAAAAAAACTACTATATTACCATAAGTCCCTTGAGGACATTAATCGATACATCGGTGGCTTGTGCTCTCAAGCCATAGCCAATACACACCTGATGTACATAGGTTAGGTAGAAGGAAAAAAACAAGTTGGGTAAACAGATCTACGCTCATGTCAGAAGGGTTTTGTATTCAATTTACAAAATGCAGTCACCAGATCGAATCACATCAAGAAGCATGTCAAAGACGATTTTATTGGAGAAAATATGAAAAACGAAGAACATAGTATTATTAACAAAGTTGAACGAATTTCGATTTCTGAGGTTTTTGGCATTGTTATACTCATAAATATCTCCCTTGATAATTATTTCAGATGTCCATCCGCGACGGAGGAAACACATTTTTCAAGTTATTCCCGCACCGGGGCCCCATTGAAGCAAAAACTGACAGTTTAACAACCTTTTTGAAAAGCTTCCATGAAAACTTCCATTTCATACTCATATCGGCTACGTTTGATGAATTTTTTTTTCAGGGGCCACTCTCCTGTACTGTTATCATCGATTCATGGCCAATTTTTTCGAATCCTAGAACGGTTACAAAACCCTTTTGCTAGGAGCTCTCTCCCACCTCTTTGACATGTTTCACTTAAGAGCATTAATTGTTCATTAAATTGAATCAAGTGTTCAAAGCATGCACCTTAAACGTTGAAGTTGGGAAAAAAACTCAACATTATTCAATCTTCGCATTTAAACCAGCCACTATTTTGTTTTACGATTACTGATACCACTAGCTGAACCGATTCTCAAAGATATATATGACACCTATCATTCCTGAAATTTTCATGCAAATGCTAGCAAAACTGTAGTGTCTGAGTCGTTAAAAAGCGCATGTTGTTCCATAGCCATATGTTGCCATAGTGATAAATGCAGCGCATATTGTTCCAAAGTAATACAGGAAAACTCAAACCGCTATAACTCCACTAAATATGATTCAATCTTTATGAAACTTTCAGGATAAATCAATCTTATAAATAGACATTTACGGACTGAATTTCATTGAATTTAAGGGTACTGTTAAGATTTTATTCAAGAAAACATAAAATCGATAAATCATACTATTACTAACAAAGTTGAGTGAATTGCGACTTCTCACGTATTTGTTGTTGTTGTACTCACCAAGGCCTACATTTCTGATTTTTTTCAGATTTTTCGGATCACAGGTCTCCAATCGCGAGAGGGGGACACACATTTTTCGTATATTTCCCCTCCTTGTCTGCCCCTCGAAGCAAACTTTGCCAAACTAAGACCTGGTTTGAAAAGTTCTCATCAAGACCTTTCATTTGATACCCATATCGGCTACCTTCAATGAAATTGTTTTTCGGGGGGTCACTCTCCTATATGGGGAGACCCCCCTTAAATACCTTATAAAATTTTTTTGTAGTTGGACTTTAAAGAGATTACCACTTAACACCTACACACGAAATTTGATGTTTCTAGCTTAAGTAGTTTCTGAGAAAAACTGCTGTGACACACGGACGGACGGACAGACGGACAGACTGGTCGCGAAACTAGTAGGGGTTTGTAAAATTATTTTACAAAACCCTAAAAGGAAAGTAGTCTAAAATTTTCAAGTAATTTCTTGCGATTATTTACCCCTAAAGCGTAGCACTTACATAAAATCCATTCACGGATATAACTCAAACTTTAACGAAAACGTTGGCAGCTATGTATGTGAATTGACCTCAAGGTCGTAATATCTCGCATTGTTTGATAATTCATTTGCATTATGCATTATCAGCATGCCAGACCTCTCTTGCAAAACTGCTACTCATCCACTACTACCACGAGCAACAATCACTTCTGCAGTTAGCGGTGAAGCACAAACAATCTGATGAGTGTACCATGAGCGGAAAGGAATTTCATTAATTAAACTCAGGCAAATGTTTGAAAATCGCAGGAAGCAGAATATTTAATTAACTTCGTATATGGCGGCTTTTATCTCTTCGCTACAAGCATACACACAACAGGGCGTGGGTTAGGGGTACTATGTTAGTATCATGAACAAACTTCAGGAAAAACTTTTCGCGGTGATGAAACCATACGATATGAGTTTATCATCCAGGTGCAATCTATGAGTGAAAATTGCTTATGTGGTAACTAACTACTAAGAGGAAAATTCAATAGATAATTTGTGATATTGTTTGAAGTTTAAAAACATCTGAGTTCATTAAATTATAACTTTTGGAACTATTTAATCGGTTGAAAGTGATTTCGAAGATTGTTCTTTCGTTTTTAGTTTTTTTAGGGTTATGGTACCTAAGTGGTTTTCTCCGTTAAATTTTCGTCCCGATCGATTATCACTAAAAATTTCCTCAAAAGTTATATAGCTACGCCCTCTGTGATAGCTCTTTACAAGTTGGGTAGACAGAACTACGCTCATGTCAGAAGGGTTTTGTACTCAAATTACGATATGCAGACACCAATTTTGACCAAAGTCACGATCAACTTTAACGACATCTATAACTTTAAACGATAAGCCATTGTTCCTTCATTTTAACCAGCCTCTGTTTTGTTGCAATATTACAAATAACCATTGACTGAATGAAATCTTAGATATTTTTGTTATTCACTTCATTTGACTAGTTTGATGGAAGGCCACAATGGTAGGAGATCCGTAGATTGTTTATATTACAATTCGCGGGAAAATTCAAACAGCTATAACGTCTCTAAATGTGATTCGTTTCATTGGAAATAACCGAGTGTAAGGGCCTTTCATAAAAATATCGAAATCCAAATTTCAGTTCGGGAACGCGTAAGGTTGAAGTTTTACTTGTTGATTCATCAGAAACCTTAAAAAGGAGCGCTAAAGTAGATTTGAATTTTTAAATTTCCTTTGCAGACATTTTTGAACGCGTGTTGTATGGGCAATTCGAATCGATTGCTGACAGATTGCATTCGAGTGTAGTCTACTAGCGTCAATACCCAATACCGGAACTCCCCTCTGAATAAACTAGTCAACAAAAAATCACCTCAGAGTAGACTGCGAGCCGTTTGTTCATGTACCGTTTGTTCATGCACCACGTATCTAACCGATGAGATGCCGGGTTACATTTCCTTTGGGAAATCTCAAGAATGAGGAAAAGTTAAACTATTACAATTAATTTGTCTATGAGTTAATACATTGCTTGCAGTGCATTATTCCTGCCAAAAGGCATAGCGAAAAGCTAGTATAGAGGTCATTCAAGCACTGTAAATGCGGTTTTATCTCTTGACCTTTCATCTCCTATACCAAGACTTATTATGCAATTCTTATTCGGCAACCGACCCAGTTTTCAATCAATTAGTAGATGAGGGTATATCACCGCGTTGAATTTTTGTGCATCAAGATATAAACGCACCTTGTTGGGTTTTAACTCCAAGCTCCCACATTCGATCTAGTTCTGTATGCTTCCATTTTTCCATGGTTTGCGAGATGCCATCGTTTTTGGTAGATTTGCTATCACTAATGTCAATAAAATGTCGAATGATAGTCCGCGTGGCTTAGTGGTTAAGCCCGTAAGCCAAAGGTCTCTGGTTCAAGTTTCGTTGGCGTCAACGAGATTTAGTTCGAGTGATTCTTCGGACGGACTATAAGTCTGTTCAGTTATGATACGTGCTAGTTTAAAATCAGGGCGTATCGCAGCTGGGTAGAGAGACACACGGCCAAAGCGTGATATTGATCAAATCAGCTTGTGGAGTGCCGATACATTCGATCTTGACAATGAGATACTCTAACTGTTTCGAAGCAAAGGCCCGAAAGGGGCTGTAGCCCAACGAAAAAAAAGTCAATAAAAGGAGAGAAAATATTGCTACGGTCAATTTCTTCTGTTCTATAAGATGCAAATGTGACAATGTATGCATCTAGTCCCTGTGATTGTTCGGTCGTGAAGTTAGTTCTTGGACATATTTAGGGTGAAAGTGTAAATCAGTGAAAAAGTCTATAGCCAGAACAAACTTTAGGATGAAATTGACCCTCAAATAAACATTTTGGGCCAAGAAAGGAATGATATAGAAGGCGATTGGCTTCCTTTGGCACCTGAAAGTGAAAAGGGTTAGCAGAACTCCTGTTCATGGCAGTGAGCTTTTAAGTTACATTCTCCTCTATCAAAAAGAAGTTGTTAATTTAGCATATTCATTTCGATCACCTTTTCTAAAGTAATTAAACTACTAACAGTGAATTTTAACCATACATTCACCTCTCTAAAAGAATTTGTCAATGTAGCATACTCATGAAATTCATTAATATCGTTCGATTACCTTTCATAAAAAGTAATTTGGTAACGTTTTAAATTCTTTCGTTCATTTCTACTTTGTATTTCTCGTTCACTAAACTTTTACCTGCATACAAATTGATGTGTAGCATTTATTGATTATGATTTGTTTAGTCGTCTTTTTGCATAGCTAGTAACTTTTTTATTATAAATTATGAGTTCTTAATTATAAATATATCATTGTTGTTTGTATCGTCACTATTGCTTGTGTTATTGTGATAATTTTGTTTCAACGTGGGAACATTCTGCAGATACATTTTTTGGTCCGTCGAGCGAAATTTTTGTTTTTAAATTTAATTATCTTTTCAGAATGCATTTTTTTGGAAGCTGTTTTTCTTGGGGATAACAATAACAGCAATTCATCAAAGGAAGTTTCTTGTGTTTCGGTCGAAACGCTTGTCTTGGTTTTTGGAGATTTACCGTTTTGGAGTTATTTTTTCATTTCGGAGTCGTGCTGTGGGCTTGTTTCTGTTTTTGACTTCAATTCTGCATCATGGCAGACAAAGTCCAGGAGTTGAATTTTGCAGCTATTAAGCGCATTATTATGAATTTTAAAAAGGATAGCGAATCAAGGCATTCACTGGCGTATTTCGAAACAAGGCTCGAGAAATTGAGAGAGCAGTGGAAGAGTTGCGAGGAGAGGCATCCAGTAGTGTACACGGCGCTGGCGAAGGAAGCAGAGTTAATACGAGCATATTCTAGCGAATATAAAGCTTTGGAGAACCTTGTAATAGAGTATATGACGCTATTTCGAGCAAAGGTATATGAGTTCAGAAATCAGAAAGAATCAGCAGTTACAGAGTTTGTAAAGCTTGAAAGAATACGGATTCCGACTATTAACGGCCGGTATTCGTTATGGTTTGGCTTTTGAGATTTATATAAGAGCATGGTGCATGACAATAGTCAGCTGAGTCCGGTGCAAAAGCTGCAATACCTTTGAAATGCAGTTACGGATGACGCGGAAAAACTGATTAGCCATCTGAGCGTTACGGAGGCTAACTACTCGCATGGAAACTGCTATGCGAACGATACAACAATCATCAAGCGATTACACAAGAAGTAATGCAACGATTTTGGGACATACAAAGATGCGGTAGCAATGATGTGAATGGTTTCAAGCGGGTACTAGACGTAACGCAACAGCTCGAAGCTTGCCTGGAGACTAGTGGTGGGAAATCATTTGACGTAATGATGATTTTCATTTTAAATCAGAGGTTGGATGAAGTATCAAGGAACGACTGGTAAAAGAAGATTAGCGGAGAAACGGAAATGCCAACTTTATCATCTTTTTTGGATTTAGTGCAGCAGCGTTTAGTTGTAGTCGAAGCTCTCTCAGGGAATCCTAAGACAACAAGTAATAAAATGGTCACTGTTCATACGACACCAGTCGAAGTGAAACTTGTACGTCCGAAATGCAAGAACGGTCATCGACTGTGGGTTTGAGAAACATTTAAGCAAATGGAGGTACAGGCGAGACGAAATTAAGTTTCTTCCAAACAACTATACTTCAATTGCCTTAGCGATAAGCATAAAGTCACTTACTGTTCATCAAAAAACAAGTGCAAATTGTGCGGGAAACGGCATCATTCATTAGTTCATAGTGACAAAGCTAAGAAGGTTCCCACCAACACAACGGAGGTAAATGCGCAGTGCGTGCAAGCTAATCACGCATCCAAACGGACGAACGTGCTGTTGTCGACAGCTCTAATTAAAGTTTGAAGGCAATCAGGCGAAGCTGTAACGTTACGAGCACGACTGGACTCAGGAGCACAAAGATCCTTCATTACTAGTGCTGCAGTCAGGTATCTTGGTCTTCAACCAAAGACAGCGAGTGCTTCCATATTACGGGTAGGAGGAAATCAAAGGTTCACGGCAACAGGCATGGCAGCAAATACAGCTTTTGCAGAAAACAATGACGGAATAACTGAGAGTATAGTTCTCAAACTACTTGTGCTGGAGAAGATTGCGGCTTCAATACCTTCTTTTGAGGCGTCATCCAAACTGCCTGATGGATTAGCTATGTCCGATTTAGCGGATCCACCGTTCAATTTTCCGTCTGAAATCGACGCGTTGGTTGGAGCTGATGTCTACGGTCGTATTCTTCTACCTGGTTGTATTTCTGGAAATCCCAGTGCCCAGAATACGAAGTTTGCTTGGGCGCTTTTCGGTCCAACTACCACGCAAGCGAAGACTTCGCCAGTTAACGCATTCATTTCCCTTGAAGAGCTGGACACTCATTTAAGGTAATTTTTCGAGATTAAGGAGATTGACGAGGGAAAAAAGAATCTAACATCTGAAGAATTGCAGGCGGAAAAGGTCTTCACTGATACTCCTCAATGTAGGAAGAAAGGAAAATACGTTGTAAGTCTCCTTTTCAAAACCCATGACGATTTACCTCTCTGTGAGGCTTATAATACTGCTTACAAACAATTTCGTTATCTTGGAAAGACTCTTATTCATAACGCAGATCTCTACAGCCAATATAAGGATTTTATGAATGAATATCTTAGTCTGGGCTATATGGAATTAATTTCACCTCACAACGAAGGGGTAAAGCCTACTTATTATCTATCTCACCACGCTGTAATATAAAACAGCAGTTCTACAACAAAGTTAGAAGTCGTTTTTAATGCGTCTCAGAGGGGCGCTGGTAAAAAAGCTTTAAACGACATACTACTAACAGGACCATCCATCCAGCAACCCATTCGTTTTTGGCCATCAGGACCTTGCAGCAACTAGCAAAGGATAAGCATCCTAAATACCCACAAGCGGCTGAAGTAATATTGTAGGACTTCTACGTTGATAATGTACTAACAGGTGGGGAGAACTTGGACACACTTATCTAATTACAAACTGACCTACGACGAATAATGCAAGCCGGAGGGTTCCACCTACGAAAATGGACAGCCAATCATCCCGATCTGTTAACATGCATACCACTCGCTGACAGGGAATCACAAATACCATTTGACATCAGTGTAAAGGGTGCAGTGAAGACTTAGGGCTACAATGGCATCCAGAAACAGATGACTTCACATTTTTTATCAACAGAACTATAATTGCTGAGCTTACAAAGCGCAACGTCCTCTCTGAGGTGTTCAAGCTGTTTGACCCTTTAGGATGAATCAGCCATGCATTATAATCGGAAAAATTGCTATTTAGATTTTATGGGAAATGAAGTGCAATTAGAATGATCCCTTGCAAGAAAAAGACGTGCAGGAGTGGCTCACAGTTCATAGACAACTACCTGGACTTAATAAGGTCAAAATTCCACGGTGGATTGGATTTACCACCAAAGATCAAATTGAACTCCATGGTTCTTGTGACACCTCTAGGGTAGCTTTTGCTGCAGCTATTTATATCAAGTTTACATCGGCAAGTTCTGCAAGAGTTACGCTGCTCACACCAAAATCTGAGGTAGCCCCTGCTAAGGAAGAATTGATTCCACGGTTAGAACTGTTGGGAGCTGAATTACTCATTGAACGCATGGATCAAGTCACACATGCGCACGACTAGAAACATTTTCCAACGTTTTATTGCAGTGAATTTTCATCAGTTCTGGACTGGATCAGAAGTCCTGCATCCTGGTGGAAAGTTTTTGTTGCTAATCATGTTGGACTAATACAAAGGAAATGAAGTCCTCGGCAATGGTATCATGTCGCAGGCAAAGACAACCCAGCTGATTACGCTACCCGTGGAGTTTATCCGAAAGATTTATTGGACTTAACACAATGGTAGAATGGCCCAATCTAGCTGAAGACTGTTATTACCCCTTCTTGTGGTACTGGTCAACTAGAAGAAACTAGTTTGAGCCATCACGCTGCAATAAATCTGGAACCCTTAGATCAAGAACCGGAGATACTACAACTCTTCTCATGCTGCAACAAGCTGAAACGGGTTGTCGCTTTATGCCTACGATTCAGGCACAACGCGACAAAGCCATCACTAAAACGTACAGGATTTCTTACTAATGAAGAGTTACAAGCTACTGAAACACTCTGCATTCGACTATCTCAAGCACGCTCATCAGACACGATCTAAAGCAGCTCATGCGATCAAATCAAAATTCAACTTACAGTCACTTACAACAATTATCGCCACGGCTTAATACCGAAGGTGTTCTTCGAGTAGGCGGTCGAATTAATCATGCTCTTGTACGCGAAGAAACAAAGCATCCAGCTATAATTCTAAAGGGATCTTTTGCTAAATTACTTATCGGAAATGCGCACCTGCAGACACTTCATGGAGGAGTCCAACTCACTCTTAGTACTTTGCACTTGAAGTTTTGGATTTTGTCGGGATGCACGATGACTCGGAGCATCCGAGGTGTGTATACCCTATTTTAAAGTGTGAGCTAAGCCTAATGAACAATTTATTGGCAGTCTTCCTCCCACTCGAGTTTGTTTTGAGAGTCCTTTCCTAGAAACTGGGGTGGACTATGCAGGCCCAATCAACATACGCTGAAGTTCCAGGCGTTGATCTAAAACCACCAAAGCATATGTAATCGTCTTCGTCTGCATGGCTACGAAAGCTTTTCATCTTGAGTTAGCTTTCGATCTGTCCACACCAACTTGTCTGGCGGCAATTCGGCAATTCATTGCCCGAAGAGGTGAATGCAAGACATTTTGTAGTGACTGCGGCACCAGTTTCCGAGGTGGGCACAAGCTCTTACAAAAATATTGTGAACAAACAACACAAGAGGCTGCACAAGAAAACATACAATGGAAATTTATTCCTTCGGGAAGTCCTCACTTCGGTGGACTTTGGGAGGCTGGTGTTAAGTCCATCAAACGTCACTTACATAAAACCATTGGCTAAGAAATTCTTACCATCGAAGAATTTAATACACTTCTAGCATAAATAGAAGCATGTCTGCGCTCGAGGCCCCTAACTGATGTAAGCTCGGACCCTTCAGACATTAGTGCCCTAACTTCAGGTCATTTCTTGACTGGCAGTAATCTGTCCGAAATCAAAAGCGATCCATGTGAAAGCAGTGTCAGTCTTCTGAAACGATGGCAACTGGTGCAATATATGAAGCACTCCTTTTGGCAAAGGTGGTCACGAGACTACTTAAACCGATTACAACAAAGGCCTAAATGGTTTACCCCATTGTTACAATGTTCTTGTAAAAACAGCGAACATTCCATCCATGCAGTGACCTCTCGCGAGGATAATTGCTACTCGCCCAAGCACAGACGGGTTAGTGCGAGTTGTTACCTTGAAAATGAACGGAAAATTTACCAAGCGGAAGTCTTTACGTTGAACATATAGGAGTGGCTAATCTACTGCGAGGAGCGCTCAAATTAAATTTCAAACTACCCCTGGCTGACCTCAAGTACATTAAAAAAATGAATACTAGCATTCGGACTTTATGCACGTCCGCCAAGCTTATGAATAATCAAATCAATTGTTGGGAACTCTATCAACATTTATCCGAGCTCTGTGAAGAATGTTTGAATCGCATAAACACTCTCCGCTTCTTGCATTCTCGAGACCCGCGGGGAATACTTGGTCAGCTTTTAACATCTGTGTTCGGAGTAAATGACGATGTCATTATGGATATAGGCAAACCTGGCGAGAATCAAGAAAAATTGAAACAACTGGTCCTACGACAATTGTCCTGAAGCCACAAGCACTTTAAACTCCACAACTGCCAGAATTAATAATAGCCAATACCTTTTATCGACTTCCACGCTTATAAACATAAAAATGAAGCCCAACTGCATAATACAAGAAGTGTACCCCACATATGCCGATGCAACATGCCCAACCAAGACCTTTAAACTTGCTAGACTTGTTTGGAAGGAGTTTACTAGCCCCGATTCATGGTTATTCGTAACACCCAATCCTACACTAGCACAGAGCGTATGCAACGGCATACGAACGATCATCTTACTAAATGGAACTGGGATTCTACAGATTACCCCAGATTGTACGGTATCTGCAGCTAAATGTACACTCACGCCGCGAATTCATAAGGAACTTGACTTCCCAGTTTACTTGACACCCATCATCCTGACGCATAACTCGAGCAAAGATGCAACTGTCAACTTCCATCTTAATATCTCCACTATCATACCAACAACGAGCGAATTCTCATCATTGGTAGCTGAGCAAGAAGACGTTCTTGCATCGCTAGAAACCACTAAATGGCACGTGATCCAACAACACGGAATAACCGCTGCAACAACTACTGTAACAACTTGTGTGCTAATGGGCATCGCTTTGATTATATGGTACTGCCGAAACCGACCAACTAAAACAGTCACATTAGATAACAACACATAAACTTCTACCTGGTAAGACGAGCATCAGCTTTTGAATTATCCAACTTTTTGGGGAGGCAGCAATGTTCATGGCAGTGAACTTTTAAGTTGCATTCACCTCTAGAAAAAAGAAGTTGTTAATTTAGCATATTCATTTCGATCATGTTTTCTAAAGTAATTAAACTGCTAACAGTGAATTTTAACCATACATTCACCTCTCTAAAAGAATTTGTCAATGTAGCATACTCATGAAATTCAATAATATCGTTCGATTACCTTTCTTAAATAGTAATTTGCTAACGTATTAAATTCTTACATTCATTTCTAAAGTCTGAATAGTCAATATCTTGCTTTGTATTTTTCGTTCACTGAACTTTTACCTACATACAAATTGATGTGTAGCATTTATTGATTATGATTTGTTAAGTTGTCTTTTTGCATAGCTAGTAACTTTTTCATTATAAATTATGAGTTCTTAATTGTGAATATATCATTGTTTTTTGTATCGTCACCATAGCTTGTGTTATTGTGATAATTTTGTTTAAACGTGGAAACATTCTGCAGATACAACTCCCTTGATGACATGCTTGGTTCCATCAGGTGTGCTGATGTCAGAACGTTATGGTCTAAAAAGTTTAGGGATGTTGAGTTAAGGCTTTAATGTTGAGACAAAAAGCAAGGCGCATGATGCTTGCACCTATGTCAATTAAGCCAATGGCGATTTTACCAAGAATTTTGATCGGTGGAAAGTCACTGTACTTGATTTAAATATTGCAAGGATTTGACAGATCCCTATGCTAATTGTATTCAATAGAAAAATTCTAATTGAATATCAAGGAAGTTCATCCTTACAGATTTTACATTTTAATCACAGATTATTTTGAGCGTATTAAAAATATTGCTGCTTAAATACTGAGAGTGAAAATTCACTTCTGAAATATTAAATTTCAAAATGCAAACATAATGTGCTTACTGCAGCCTCTGAAAATATGGTATATCTGTCACTCTGATATCAATCTTTTGAGGGCTTGTAAAAAAATTGATTATCATAATCTACTATTTTACGTCCTTTCTGTCTGTCTATTCATCTGCCCACCTTTTCTGTCCGTGCGTCACAACAAGTTTCGTCAGAAAATATGGCAGCTAGAAAGCTCTAACTTTGTGAAAAGCTCAGAAGTAGTGGTCTATTAAAAGTTTGAGTCATATTAAGCTTTTGAAAATGATTTAAGGGGTTTCGCACTTATCACGAAGTTGCCCTCAAACATTTTCTTAAAAGTTATCGTGTGAGGTATCAGATGAAGAATTTTGATTCGAAGTTTTAAAATCTGAAACAAAAAAGTCGTGCATCAAGGAGTCCAAGAGGCGGTAAAATAAACGAAAACAAACTCAGAAAAGATTAATGACTTAAATATTGTTGATACCCTATACACTGAATGATTTTTGCTATACTTAAACAAAATGGTCATCCATTCAAAGTCGAAGTCAAAAGCGCTTTATTCAATACCAATCTTTATAAATTCTTAAAAGAACATAAAGCAAATTCCAAATAATAAAACTATGAAAAACTGAATGGCCCAAATGGCTCTCTAAATTCATAAGTTATCAATGAAACACATTTAATGAAAAAAAACCAAAGCAAACTTAAATTAATTAAGATTATTAAATATTTTTTGATTCAATTGGAAAAAGGAGAAAAATCTAACCAATTACGAACACAACAGTGAACCTTTATTCTATACCTAATATGTAACATCCTAATTCTAAGTAAGTTCAATCAAAAAAAAAACTTTACCTTATACTGAAACCTATCCCTAATTTATAATACTGTTACATGTACAAATAATTCTGCGAGCTACTGTCGCAATTGTTTTCACAACAATGAAGAACACGAATTCACTCGAAACCACGAGAACCCAACAAGCATGATCAACATCTGCAAGTGACGTCACTCCATTCATGAATTTGCTCGAATCTACCAGGTACCTCTCGGTAGAACATTCGCCAATAAACGAGAAATGGGTGAATAGGTAGAGACCCTATATAAAGGCGAGCTGAATGAATGGGGGGATCATCATTCATTCAACCGCGACAAGAAGTGCGAAAGAAAAGTGTGTTTCGTAATAGTGAAGTGATTTAGAAGACAATTGCGATAATAAATTTATGGACAAGTGTTAGAATCTTAATAGTGAAAATTAAAATTAGTGAAAGTGTTAACCGATTATTGTGCATTTTATTAAATAAACTCTTTTAACTCAAATTAAAAGACATTGCGTTTTCACTTTCCCGGAACGTTAAAATTATAGGCCGCGAACCAATAACACGCGACAGTTGGGGGCTCGTCCGGGAAAGTGAAAACGCAATCTCTTTTAATTTGAGTTAAAAGAGTTTATTTAATAAAATGCACAAAAAGTCAAAAAGTGAGAGGAATTACTGCGTGACCAGGAAGGAGCTATTGGCTTTAATAGAGGGCACCAAGCAGTTCCACAAGTATCTATATGGCCAGAAATTTGTTCTTCGAACGGACCATGCATCACTGAGACGGTTGCTCAACTTCAAAAACCCCGAGGGACAAGTTGCGAGATGGATCGAAAGATTGCAGTCATACGACTACGAAATTGTTCATCGGAAGGGCGGAGTTCATGGAAATGCTGACACCCTATCCCGCCGTCCGTGTCCAGCTAACTGCAAGCATTGCCGACGGATTGAGGAAAAGGAACCGCTCGTTGATCTGCGATTGATAACGGCGGAATTCGATGAAGGTTGGTCATCGGAGGAGATTCGAAACGCCCAGTTAGCCGATGAAGACATCGGACCATTGCTCGTATGGAAGGAGAAAACTGGGCGACCTGAGTGGAAAGACGTTTCAATGCATGGCGCAACCCTGAAAAGCTATTGGGCACAATGGAACTCCCTTCAGGTGGAGGGTGGCGTACTCAAGCGAAAATGGGAAACGGCGGATGGCAGCTCCTATAGGATGCAAACTATACTTCCCAAAAGCCGAATCCACGATGTGGTTAAGGAAATGCATGAAGGATCCTCGGGAGGCCACCTTGGTGTTAACAAGACCTTAGCGAAATTGCGGGAACGGTTCTACTGGCTCCACGCTCGTGAAGACGTAGAGGACTGGTGTCGCAGATGCACAATTTGCGCTTCCGTCAAAGGCCCAAAGCGACGACTGAGAGGACAAATGCAAACCTATAACGTAGGCGTGCCATTCGAAAGGATTGCTGTTGACATCGCTGGACCCTTTCCTGAATCCGATTGGGGAAATCGATATACGCTGGTTGTAGCCGATTATTTCAGCAAGTGGCCCGAGGCCTACCCCATTCCCAACCAGGAAGCAACTACCGTAGCTGAACAGCTAGTGTTAAATTGGGTCAGTAGGTACGGCGTACCTTGCGAATTACATTCGGATCAAGGCCGAAACTTTGAGTCACTAGTTTTTGGCGAAATGTGCGAGCTGCTCGGAATACGGAAAACGAGGACAACACCGCTGCATCCCCAATCCGATGGAATGGTCGAACGTTTCAACGGCACGCTCAATAAACACCTTACCAAGATGGTTGACGAGAACCAAAGGGACTGGGACCGACATATCCCACTATTTTTGATGGCGTACAGAGCTGCCGAACATGCATCGACGGGCCAAGCCCCAGCCAAAGTCATTTTTGGAAAGACTATTCGTCTGCCAGCTGATATAAAGTTTGGAACACCCCCCGAGAAACCCCAAACGATCTCGGAGTACGCAAGTGATCTAAGACAACGGTTGAACCAGATACATCGGACAGTGCGAAAACACCTCGAATCGGCTACTGACCGCATGAAGACCAGGTATGATCTAAAGGCAAATTCTACTGGCTTCCAGCAAGATGACTTGGTGTGGCTATATAACCCGCAACGGCGAAAGGGTAGGTCTCCAAATTTGCAACATGACTGGGAGGGACCATACCGAGTCACAAAGCGAATCAACGACGTCGTATATCGCATACAGGAACACCGGAAACCGAGAGCCAAAATGAAAATCGTGCATCTGGACCGTCTTGCCCCATATTACATCCAGGGAGAATTGACTACAACTGGCGACACATCTTTTCGGGGCGAAAAGAACTGAGGTGGGGGCAGTGTTACATGTACAAATAATTCTGCGAGCTACTGTCGCAATTGTTTTCACAACAATGAAGAACACGAATTCACTCGAAACCACGAGAACCCAACAAGCATGATCAACATCTGCAAGTGACGTCACTCCATTCATGAATTTGCTCGAATCTACCAGGTACCTCTCGGTAGAACATTCGCCAATAAATGAGAAATGGGTGAATAGGTAGAGACCCTATATAAAGGCGAGCTTAATGAATGGGGGGATCATCATTCATTCAACCGCGACAAGAAGTGCGAAAGAAAAGTGTGTTTCGTAATAGTGAAGTGATTTAGAAGACAATTGCGATAATAAATTTATGGACAAGTGTTAGAATCTTAATAGTGAAAATTAAAATTAGTGAAAGTGTTAACCGATTATTGTGCATTTTATTAAATAAACTCTTTTAACTCAAATTAAAAGACATTGCGTTTTCACTTTCCCGGAACGTTAAAATTATAGGCCGCGAACCAATAACACGCGACAATACAAATAAATAACAACACAAGATGTACCAATAATGGGATGAAATTAAAAACTAAGTAACGAAAAAAAAAAACACAAAAATAGAAAATAGACACGAATAATTTAGACGTTGTTATTCAGCCACCAATACCTATATTGCTCCATCTCAGCTCGACCAGCCTCAATGAATCTCTCAAGTAAGTATCTCCATTGGAATTGTTGGTCTCGTGAACTCAGATTCGGAGGATATTTTATCTACTT
Source organism: Odontomyia ornata (assembly GCA_963969285.1). Classification (NCBI taxonomy): domain Eukaryota; kingdom Metazoa; phylum Arthropoda; class Insecta; order Diptera; family Stratiomyidae; genus Odontomyia; species Odontomyia ornata. The sequence goes on from OZ017741.1 coordinate 161,421,688, forward strand.
GTCGGTGGCCCGCTTATATGTGATATATGACTGGGACGCCGTCAGAATCAAAAAACATATCGATTCATGTACAAAAACACGAATGCTTCTGGAGGAACGAACCCAGTAGTAAGGCAAGTCACAATATTCCTGTCTGTAGGGCGGAACGGCTGTGAAATCCAAGGGTTTTCACTCACAGTCACAGATCTTGCGATATGATTCCGAAGAAGTTTCAGTATGAAGAAATCGACTCTTGTCGCTTTAGCGGTTTGACAAATTTTTCTATTCGATATATAGTGCCTCCAATCCGTCTCAGGCTTTCTGTACAAACCAGTGCATGCTCGAAGATATTTCCTTTCGAAAACTCTTAATCTTTCCATTGTACTAGCACTCTGGTTGTACCAGATCTGACATCCATGTGTCAAAACTGGTCTAACCAGAGTCTTGTAACAAATAACTTTGACATTTTGATCAACGTGTCTGGAATGAAAGAGTCGCCAAAGAGCCATGACTACTTTTTGTGCCTTACTGAGCATGATTTTGACTTGTTCAGTATTGTATAGATACTGATCGAGATGAACCCCGAGGTATCGGACGCAGAATTTATGTGGAGCCCATTCTGGACTACCCTCACTAGCCATGATGTGGAAATCCTTCCAATTACGTTTCAGGTCTTGACTGACCCCCTGCAGCGTTGTCCAAAACAAGACTGTTTCACACTTCTGCGCATTGATTTTCATTCGACAATTGTCGGTGTAGAGCTGCACATCATTAAACATTTTTTTGAGATTGCTCTGAACTATTGTAGCTTTTCGGTCTGTCGTATAGATGATCAGATCATCAGCAAATGCTACCAATGATCGCGTTGGCGAGACGTTAAAATCAAAGCTGTTCAATAGCTTGCGAATGAATATGGAGAAGAGCAGCGGTACAGTATCTGTTCCCTGCTGTAGACCATTCAAGACCTTGAATTCGCGCATTGTTGTCAGATTTCCACCAGTTACAACAAATGATTTCCCGTATAACATATTACACATTATGGCGACAAGGTGTCTGGGTAACCTATCCTGAAGAAATTTGAAAACTAGTCCATCTAATCGCACCGTATCGAAGGCTTTCTCCATATCAATGAGACTTGCTCCATTACATTGTCTATCATTTAGTTTCCAACAGATGTCTGAGGTTACTTTCGTTATTGCTGCGTGGTCGAATGCCTGGCACGAAAACCAAATTCGCAATTCGGCATCAGCTCATATTTCTCAATGTGGGCGTTAAATGCTTTATCTAGTATCACTTCAAACACCTTGCTGATGTTAGGCAGCAAGCTGATTGGGCGATAGCTTTTGGGGCATGTAGGTGCTTTTCCTTTCTTCAAGATCGGAATTACCTTAGCATTTTTCCACTCATTTAGGAAATATGAATTGCTCAATATGTTCTTGAACAATATGCAATAATTCCTAATAGCAACCTCAGGCAAATGTCGGAGAACTGTATTTGAAATACCGTCAGTATCACATGATTTCTTGTTGTTTGTTCTGCGAAATATGAAACACAAGTCTTCATAGCTGACAAAATTATCAATAAGATTCAAGCTTGGTATGAGGTCAGATGGTAATGTTTCATTGAAATGAAGAGTAGATTGGCCGTTCAGGCTTGATTTGAAATCGGAAACTTTTTCTTCAACGACCTCTGGAAAGATTTCATTCTTTCTCTCTGTATTTGGCAGATGAACCAATTCAAAATGTGTTTCAATCAGGGCAAGTTTTTGCAATCCATTACATATAATCCTGTTTTCATTTCTATCCGGAGTCGTACTATCAATTTCGATACCAGCCCTATCGAGAAGATTTATCTCATCACTAGTGACTTCAAGATTCGATACCTTCACTGGAGACTTTTTGCAGAATATGCTATTCACTTTCGCGACAACGCCATCTGGGTCCTGTGGGCTAATACCCCTCACTTTTTCCGCCCATTGATTGCTGACCTAACTCCTGAAGTATGAACGGATAAAGTTCCGGACATTCTTCAGGTGTGATTTTAACAAAGCCAACGAGGGATGGTTGTAGTCCAAAAATCTTCGATAAATATCGTTGACCCGTGTGAGAAGAAGGCTTTTCAATCTTTCCAACCTTGCGATGGTTGGTGTTTCATATCCTTCCATATTGTTTCGATGTTTAATCTTGGGAACAACTTTCTCAATCGTTTCCAACGCCAGCTTCTCTAACTTCGACAAAAAGAGATCTATTTCATCGTCAGTTAGATTTCTGTTATAAGGAACCATTGAGGAAGCGTTGCCATTATCAGAAGGAAGGCATTGCTTCTGGTACTCCAATTAAACTTATTTTGAAACTTTCCCCAGTCTGTTTTTTTTTTTTAATTCAACCAAAGATTTTCGTGTTGAACTGGAATAAGGAAGAGATCATCCCTTTAATGATTGCTTTCCATTACGATTGCGTTATGATCGCTATCATTAGGAAGCACCTGCAGTTTCCGTTGAGGACTATTCAAGTTGAATTTAAGTCTTGCGCCAGCAATGCAGAGGTTCAAATATGAATTTGTCCTAGGGTTTGTTGGGAACACCGACACATGCAGGTTGCACCTGTATTCACTTTGGTTCTCTGTTATCCGTGATTCCAGGAATACACCTCTTGGATTATTGGTGGCGTTCAGCCATGATGTATGCTTGGCATTCAGGTCACCGGCAAAAATATAATAATCATGCAGCCTGTTCAATTCGAGTATTTCCAACAAGGAATTAGGTTCCTCCTTCAACTTGAGAACATTTTGACCAGTTGCATAGGCAGAGATAACGAAGAGGTTATCCCCACCTGGTAGTGAAATTTTGATAACCGACACTGCAAGAGATCCAAAGCTTTTGAATTCTACTTTTTCAATATTTTGGAAACAATCACTGGACTGGAGGACAAGTTATTATTAGGGTTTTGAAAGACCTAAACGCTGAAAAGCAAAGTTAATTTTTGAATCTTGTTTGTCGATTCTCTCCGATAAAGAATGAAGTTGCTGGTAAATTTTGAGAAGCAGCTCATTATTGCCACTTACATTATTAACATTATTTTCAGCATTTTCTGCTGGTCCTCTAGCGGCGAGTGCAAATGATACTCCGGGCTTGACGAAGTTGGAAGGTATGATATAACGGTGTACTTGTGTTTGCTTTGGAGCAAATTTAGCTCTCAGTTAAAGCAGTATAATTTTTCTTTATGCTCCGTCTGAGCCAATTCGCACTCACCGGGAGCATGAATGTCTTCGCATTTAACGCACCGATAGTGCATGGCACAATTGGCAGCCGAATGTCCAAATCTTTGACACCGGTAACACTGATTGATTTCTCTTTTCTGGAGGGGTTCCCAATCCAACACTCTGAAATTCAAGTATCTTATTTGCAGAAGAGCACTTGTGCTGCTCTCATTTGCAATTTGTACCAGGTAAAGTATTAAATTTCTCCTTTCTATGGTCGACCTTCTTGTCGCAAAGGCTTTGACTGCAACAAAATCAATATCTGGTGCAGCTTCCTTGAGCACCTGAAGGAGATACACCGTATCCTCTCCGCAGTCCAAACCCTTTAACAAGAAGGTCTGATTCCTTTCACTTTTTGGGGTATAGGTGGAGTGGAACCTCCCCAGAATTCAGTGCATCTTTGGCTAACTTGAAATCAACCAGTGATTTTGTCCTTATAGTTAATTTTTCGGCATTAACTCTTTTGGTTTTGAAATTGGCCAGCTTATTTTCGGCTGCCAATAGCCGAACTTTATCTTTCCTTTGTCCAAACACGTTGATTGGCGGAACTTTTTCTGTCTTGTTGGAAGCTTTTTCAGAGGAACCAGCAAAGCTGCGGGCTGGTTTTTCTCCTTATTTTTGTTCTTTAAATATTGAATAAGATTTAAGTCATTATCCTGATTAGAACTACCTTCGAGGTTTTCTTTTCCGTTTCTTCGGTTAATCCCTCCAGCGCTTAAAAATAGTTTTGGCTCTCGTTGGTGCCACCAGCACTTAGAACTTCTTCTAGAATTGATTGCTTTGCACTTTTCTTCGGCTTTGTTACCTGTTGCCATTGATTTTGCCGCTGCGTCTTTTGAGGCTTCATCCCTTTCTTGCAGAGGTCCTTGAGGGACTGTATCTCTTGCCTTAGTTCATCATTTTCTTCTTGCCATTTGGCCATTTGTTGGTTGTCCGCTATTATTTGCCGCTTGCATCCTCCATCTGCGATGTTTTCTTCGTTGTGTTTTCTCTTGGTGGGTATCGCCAGTTTCATATTCGTCGTTCCCCAGGTTTCCCCAACGTTGGGAAGGCGTCGGGCTCCTCCATACCAGCGGCGAAGGTTTCTTTGGTAATTTGTTTTTTGTTACAAAAAATTAGAAATTTCCTGAGTCGATTACTTTGACAATACTTTGACCTAACGTTTTTTTAAAAATTAATTTAATTTTTGAAAACTTTTGGCAGGAGCGATTTAAAAGACGTCTATATGCAAAGACGACTACGATCCATCAATGGTCACCCATTAAATTGGATTAAAAGTGGGGTATTGAACTAAACGCTTTGATAAGAACTTTTCGAGACAGGTCTTGAAATAACAGTGTCGAGTGATGCCGAGAGAGAGAGAGAGAGAGAGAGAGAGAGAGAGAGAAATAGAGAGAGAGAGAAAAAGAGAAAGCTAGAAAATGTACAAAGGCTCCTCTTGATTGGAACCCTGTGATTCAAAAAATCTCGACATAATCTGGGAGATAAGTAAAGTGAAATGAAATTCAATCAACTTTTATAACAATGCCAGAAGTTTAAATTTTTACAATTCGCCAATAAAATATGGATAAAGAAATTTTTTAATTGAATGTATATAGATAAAGAAATTTTATATTGAAGTGATCATATGTGAGGTTCATTTGATTTTTAATTTTAAACAAATTAGACTATATTTCTAGATCTTATCATCATTTGATTTTTTCCATTATAATTTAAACATTACTGGGTTTTCCTAGTGTATGATATTTGCATCGGACCAGATACTGGGTACAATTTTGATGGGATATTCTCAAAATTTTGCGGGTATGATGTGTATCATAAATATTTACTTTAAACTATCCAGCCAATTATACTTGTGAGATAACAAAAAAAATGCTTGCCTCTGAAACCGAAGTATCGATTGTTTTTCTTTCAAACTGAGGATTTGATCTACGAGTACAATGTAACATCGGATTGCATTTTTTCTCAGTTTAGTCCTTGTTGTCTGCATATCATAGGTTGAGTGCAAAACCCTTTCGATAGAAGCATATTTCTGCCTACCTAACCTCTAAGTTGGATGAAACTTTCGCTGTTTTATTCTAATAATACAGATAGAGCTTATTCGAACTACATGCCACGCAAACTCTTACCGTGACCTCAAATTTACCTCAAATTCATTTATCTTTAAAATAAAAGTGATACAAATCTCATCATATTAGACTCCCTCTGGAGATTTTTGCAATTTATATTCACATACTGACTATTTCAAAAACTTTCGTAACATATCATACATTTTCATTTTTGATTACATAGCCAACCGCAGAACATTATCAGCTCTTGTTCATAGTCGCGCGTCATGAGAAAATTATGCGCTACGTGATACGGAGCTGAAATTGCTGCTGTCGGGATACCTGCAAGGATTCTTCAGCGGTGTGAAATACAGTATAGTAGAATACACCTGACGGCCAAATATCAAGAGAAATGAAGTTGTTTGTAACGTGCAAGGACAGACATTCACTGCGAGGAGCGCAATGCTTGCTATGTGATAGTTGTTAAATTGCGTTGAATCCTTTCCACACATTCAATGTTTTATCTGGCGCATTTAAAGGCACGTTCTAGTATATTTATAAGTTGAGCGATATAAAAAATGTTAAAAGTTTCACGTTTATATCGTTTATTTTCCATTCAGCTTAACTTGCATGGACAATTTTTGAAACTTAAAACAAAATGCATTAATTGACATATGAACTCATTAAATTGAGTTTAAAGGGGAATTCTTTCGTATATCACTTATAAAACTCCAATAGAATTTATGTTAAAAACAGACTTTTGATTTCTCCTGATAACGACCATTGAAAAGGCATCAATAATGACCAGTTTTAAAAACTCAAACTTTTCGTGGCGCTCATGTGACTACTCTTGATATGTGACTACTCTTGATAAAAGTAACAATCTGTCAAAATAAACCACAAAATAAACGCAAACTTTCTATGTCCATCCCACCCTCTTGGACCAGCAGGTGCCAAAGTGGAATTATATGCAAACAAATTTATACCGAAAAATAATAGTATGCATATATATTCACAGAATATCAAAGTTCTCTGTCGACAATGGACTGAGACCCTTTAGGATCGTACATGTTGTATGGTGAAGAGTTTTCGCCAATATGCAGATTTTCTTTGCCACCATACATCATCTAAACGCCAGTAGTGTCACAGATATTGTGTGTCCTTAATGCAAACACCTTGCAAAGAAAATGATAAATTGGACTCAAAAGGATTTGAAAGTATGGTACTGTATGGAACTGATAATAACGTTCACATGAGTAGGTGTTGTTGAAAAATTGTGAACGCATTGTGCTTACCTAGTTTGTAGGGGCTGAGCTTAGCCATATAAATGAAAAATTTTCAGTTGAATATTGAAATTAAATTGATTATTATATTTGCGAAAGGACAGTGGCGTACCCAGGGGGGGGGGGGGGGGGGATATCGGGATATATCCCCACCCGATATTTTAAAAATAAGAGCAAAAATATTTTGCGCGGGTTAATATATTACTGTAAAATAAAAATTTATGTATCTTTCAATAAAATATAAAAATTTACAAAACTAAAACGTTCTATATCCTGTACTGCTCACTTATTCTTGCACTAGGCCATCCATGCGAATGCGGCTGCTATATTGATCTCAAGTGAACGTTGGCATTGCTCATTTGTTTGTAGTTCTGTACACATTTGACTAGTAACCGTGAGTTTCTCTTTTTGTGTAATAAATATGGAGAAGTGGCTTTTAACGGGTAGCTGCAAAGGTGCCAAAAGGGATTCTTTGATACCCAGTGATGCAGTAGAAACTCGAAGGCAGACTCTAGATGCTCATTTGGATCAACCAGGAAAAAGGCAAAAAACACTTATTGGTAAGAACGATTTATTTCACGTTTAAGATGTTCATTTTACGTTTACCAAATGCTCTAAATTTCAAATTTATTCCTGTTTTGAGTGATTGTTACTGTATTCATAGGGTTTTGTACTAGTTAAAAAATCCTATTGAAATTGCGACTGTTTATCCGCGCGTGTGGGTGTCATATCAGTTTTTCTCCGAAACCATAGCAGCTACGGACACCAAACTGTGTATGCATATTAGAAGTTATGGGCTTAGAAATTTCCAGATATTAGAAAATTGTTCCAGTGGTTTAGGGGGGGTCCCCCATATTGAAGGGGAATCCCTCAAAATAAAATTTAACTGGAAAAGAGATTTCCCAAACTGGTCTTCAAGCAGTGCTACCAGCTTCGTAGAATGCAGAGGGAGAGAAAATATACGAAAATCGGCCGGTCTTCATCACGCCGTGTATAGTTAGGCTATTGGCAGAGCATATATAAAAATACTAAATAGAATTTGCAATCGATCAGCTGTTCGAATGAAGAGAGAGGGAAGAACTGATTAAAATATACGATGTGTTAGTGCCATTTCCGCTCAAGTTCAGTTTTTGATTTGCTATGCATATACAATACATACAAACTTTTAATCCCTTTTCCCCAATTTTCTCCTTACTCCATTAGTATTGCTAGAAATAAAATTTGTTCGAACTACAAGTGCTATCTAGTAGATATGCTCTGCTACTGGTACGGCAAGAACAGAGTAAATGTGCACTTTCAAATAGTATACAAAGTTAGGCGGGTCTATTAGCCACCTGGGGATAGGGGTCGATGCATGTTTATCCTGATAGGTGATAGATGATCCTAGATGATCCTTTATGATATTTATTTATTTTCAGGATCAAGTCAAGATGAAGTTGCTAATAGCAGCTTCAAATTGAAAGCTGATAAAATTGGTTTTGTTTTTGTCGGAACTTTTTTAAATAAACCTGCGACGGATATTGAAAAGTATCAAGTGTTGACAAAGCCATGGATTCCAAATGATTTATATAGTTTTCCACCAGGACATAGAAATTTGAAATTTCAAAAAAAAAAATGGCTCAGTGAATTTTCTTGGCTGGCATATTCAGAGGAAAATGTCGGCGCTTTCTGTAAGTTTTGTATGATTTTTGCTAAAAACACTGAAGTAGGTAAGGGGCAACATGTGCGTTTGGGTGCCTTCGTAAACACACCTTAAATTTGCTGGAAAGATGCCAAAGACGAGTTTTGGCGACATGAGCAAAGCTATTACCACGAAAATTCATGTGTGTCAGCTCAATATTTGTTAAATGTCTTTGAAGGAAAATGTAACGAAAAACAGACGGAAAATATTACCTGTGATTAAAACTGTCATATTCTGTGGAAAGCAAGAAATAGATCTGCGAGGGCATGATGACAGCGGAAAAATTAATTTGAACGATTCTGAAACCAATCAAGGTAATTTCAGGGCCCTTTTAAAATTTAGGGTTGATTCAGGTGATTCTTCCTAAAGGTAACATTTAGAGAATTGCAATGCTAATTCTTCATACATCAGCCCAAAAGTTCAAAAAAAAAAAAAATAGACACATGTGGTGAAATCAGTCTTTCCAAAATTGTCCAAAAAACAAATGGTGCGATATGTTTCTCCATACTTGCTGATGAAACCACCGACATCAGTGGTATTGAACAATTTACACTATGCGCAAGGTACACGGTGAAGGAAGGAAACGGATTTACTTTCAAAGAAGATTTTTTAAAGTTTGTGCCAGTCCACGTCACCACAGGAGCTGCGCTTGCATCCAAACTATTAACTGAATTGGAGTCAATGGGTATCTGTCTGGCCCATTTAAAAGGACAAGGCTATGATGGGGCCGGGGCGATGAGTGGTCGATACAAAGGTTGCGCTGCTATAATAAAAGCTTCTCATCCTAAAGCTCTGTATGCGCATTGCTCTAGCCATGCACTTAACCTAGTCCTTAGTCATGCGTGTGATGTCCAAACCGTAAGAAATTGCATTGCCACAATGAAAGAAATAATTAACTTCTTTAGGCTATCCCCGAAACGAAATGCAGTTTTGCAAGAGGAAATCTTGAAAGATAACCAAGGTTCCAAAAAAACACATCTCTTAAAGTTTTGCGAGACTAGATGGTCCGAACATTTGAGTGCACTTATTTCTTTTAGAGAGCTTTGCTTTCCAAATCTTAGGGCACAAGATTTGATTCAAAGCGTGGATGATGATTCTCAAGTGTCAGGAAAAGCATTCACTCTATCGACGGCTATGAGAAATGGTATATTTTTAGTCTCTCTTGTAACTATAAGCAGAGTGTTCTATTTTAGTTTTGGGCTGAGTAAATATTTACAAACAAAAGAATGGGATCTATCACAAGCTATGAGTAATGCCAATAGCCTACATCAAGAGATTCAAGAAATGAGAAGCCAAGCTGAAAGTACGTTTCATGAGATTTTCCAAGAGGCAAAGCAAATTGCTGACGAGGTATGTTTTCTTACGTTTTAAATATTTCGTAATTTGTCGAGGCTTTTTTTCACTTGAAGGTAGGAGAAACAATCGAAGTGCCGAAAATTACTGCAAGACAAACTCAAAGGGCTAACTATGAGGCCAACAATCCGGAAGACTACTTCAGATGTAGTATTTACATTCCCTTCCTTGACTATTTTTTAAAAAAAATGTCAGATAGGTTTTTAAACCATCTCTATGGTTTGGAAAAGTTATCCGTACTGCTACCAGAAAAACTGTTGAAGTTTGATTCACCAGAAATTGAGTCATGCTCGAAAGTTTTAGCAGAACAGTGGCCAACAATTATTACTGACCCTTCCCAATTCAAGGCTGAGCTGGTAATGTGGAAGAGAATGTGGAGTGAGAAAGCCCAATAAAACATTCCTAAAGACTTCTTATTATCTCTGGATAGCTCAAATGACACAATATTTCCAACTTTACATTTAATGTTGAAGGTAAAGCCAAGTAATTAATTAACTTTTAATTGAAAGTCATCATTATTGTATGCTTTCATGCTGCTATATATAGATGTATAGATACATAAATATATATATATATATATATATATAGATATATATATATATATATATATATATATATATACATATATATATATATATATATATATATATATATATATATATATATACATATCTCCTCGAAAATTGGCCATGCGATTGACAATTTGGATGTCAATAAGGGACCTGGTCCTGATGTTATTCCTCCTAGCTTTCTAATCCAGTGCAAAAAACAATTAACCAGGCCATTCTCCAACATTTTTAACAAATCACTCTCTAGTGGCATATATCTTTCTTACTGGAAATGTTCTCACTTAATGCCAATACATAAAAAGAATGATAAACGTTGTATTCAAAATTATAGAGGTATTGCCACGTTATAATCCATTCCAAAGCATTTTGAATAAATGCTTTGCAACAAGATCTCCCCTATTATAGAACCGTGGCTTAATGAAGAGCAGCATGGGTCTAGAAAAAATAGATCTACTACCACCAATCCCCTTATCATGACATTAAGTATTCTGTGTAAGATGAAAAAGGGTCTCCAGATTGATACAATATTCACCGCATTTAGCAGAGCGTTTGATCGTGTAAATCATGAAATTTTGATTAGCAAGCTTCATAATTTTTGAATTACTGGCCTTTTGCTCAGTTGGATCTATTCCTACCTTAAAGACCGCACTCAAGTTGTCAAATTTTAAGGACAATTATCGAAACAAATTCAGGTCCTCTCGGGGATTCCTCAAGGAAGTCATCTTGGGCCTCTTTTGTTTAATATTTTCAAATCTGATCTCTCAGCAGTTTCACATGATGTACCTTATCTTTTTTAGGGTTTTGTAAAATAATTTTACAAAACCCTACTAGTTTCGCGACCGTGTGTCACAGCAGTTTTTCCGTCTGTCCGTCCGTCCGTGTGTCACAGCAGTTTTTCTCGGAAACTACTTAAGCTAAAAACATCAAATTTTGTATGTAGGTGTAAAGTGGTGATCTCTTTAAAGTTCAACTATAAAAAAATTTTATAAGGTATTTAAGGGGGGTCTCCCCATATAGGAGAGTGACCCCCCGAAAAATAAATTTCATTGAAGGTAGCCGATATGCGTATCAAATGAAGGGTCTTGATGACCACTTTTCAAAACAGGTCTTAGTTTGGCAAAGTTTGATTCGAGGGGCGCACAGGGAGGGGAAATACATGAAAAATTTCTGTCCCCCCCCCCCCCGCGATTCGACACCTTTGATCCGAAAAAATCTGAAAAAAATCAGGATTGTAGGCCTTGGTGAGTACAACAACAACAAATACGTTAGAAGTCGCAATTCACTCAACTTTGTTAGTAATAGTATGATTTATCGATTTTATGTTTTCATGAATAAAATCTTAACGGTACCCTTAAATTCAATGAAATTCAGTACGTAGATGTCTATTTGTAAGATTTAGCGAAGTTATAGCGGTTTGAATTTTCCTGTATTACTATGGAACAATATGCGCTGCATTTATTAGTATGGCAACATATGGCTATGGAACAACATGCACTTTTTATCGACTCAGACACTACAGTCTTGCTAGGATTTGCATGAAAATTTCAGGAATGATAGGTGTCATGTATATCTTTGAGAATTGGTTCAGCTACTGGTATCAGTAATCGTAAAACAAAATAGTGGCTGTTTTTAATGCGAAGATTGAATAATTTTGAGTTATTTTTTCCCAACTTCAACGTTTAAGGTGCATGCTTTGAACACTTGATTCAATTTAATGAATGACTGAAGATGAGTACCTACAATTAATGCTCATAAGCGAAACAAGTCAAGGAGGTGGGAGAGAGCTCCTAGCAAAAGGGTCTTGTAACCATTCTAGGATTCGAAAAAAATGGCCATTAATCGATGATAACAGTACAGGAGAGTGGCCCCTGAAAAAAAATTCATCAAACGTAGCCGATATGAGTATGAAATAAAAGTTTTCATGGGAGCTCTTCAAAACAGTTGTTAAACTGTCAGTTTTTGCTTCAGTGAGGGCACAGGGGGGAAATACATGAAAAATGTGTTTCCTCCGTCGCGGATGGACATCGGAAATAATTATCAAGGGAGATATTTATGACCAAAAACCTCAGAAGTCGTTCAACTTTGTTAATAATAGTATGATCTTCGTATTTCATATTTTCTCCAATAAAATCGTCTTTGACATGTTTCTTGATTTGATTCGATCTGGTGGCTGCATTTTGTAAATTGAATACAAAACCCTTCTGACATGAGCGTAGGTCTGTTTACCCAACTTGTTATGCAGATGATCTTAAAGTTTACCACGTCATACCATCTCTATCCGATATGATGTTTTTCCAGTGCAAGCGTAACACTCTCTCTGAATGGTGTTACAACCACCATCTCTCTAAACTTGGAAAAACGCCAGGTGATTAGTTTTTCAAGAAAACGGGGTTTTCTTCTGTGTGACTATCACATCAACAACACAGCGCTTAGTAGAGTTGACAGCATTGTGGACCTTTTATACCAAAAGCCTCGTTTTAAACTTCAGTATGATGGAGTTATATCCAAGGTTAATAAGATGCTAGGATTCATCAAGTGAAGAGTTAAAGAATTCAAGAATATTTGGGTTACTAAATCACTATATGTCTCACTAGTACGCCCTATTCTTGAATATGGCAGCCTGATTTGGAGCCCTGTTTTTGATATTCATGATGACAGGTTAGAATCGGTCCAGAAACAATTTCTTCTTTTTGCCCTCAGATCTCTTCATGACCCTAGAAACTCCCGCAGCCTGCCATCATATAATTATCGACTCCATGTGCTAAATATGGCATCACTAGATTCTAGGAGAGTGATGATATCTGCATGTCTAGCATTCGATGTTCTCATAGACAAGATTAAAGTTCAGTATGTAACAATAAAAAATTACCAAGAATCACAAGACTTTCACCAATGCTTACCGTCGATCGACATCACACTACTTATGCAGACAATGAGCCAATAAACAGATGTTATAAGGCATTCAACATATATATATATATACATATACAATAAACAAAACATATCTCCTCGTTTTTAAGATCAGTACAACATTACCTATAACAACAGCCACAGCAGAGCGATCTTTTTCAACCCTGTGCCGAATAAAGACATATCTTTGAAACTCTTCATCACAGAATCGTTTGAATGGACTTGCACATTTATCCATTCATAAAGACATAAATGTGTCTCCTGAAGCAGTCTTGGATGTTCTGTCAAAAAAAACCAGAAAATTAGACTTTGTATTATTATTTCTTAAGCGAAATATTTTAAGTATTTTTTACCATTTAAAATCCAAGAATAAACTCTTATATAGTACTAATAACTAGTTGTTAAAAATATAATTTCATGATCAAGCCTTAATCAATTTAGATTTTACGAAAAACTGAGGTTAAGAGATAACCCCGGATAGCCTCAAAATACATTGATGACACTACATTTTTGAAAATATTTTGGTACGATAGTACCCCATCTTTTGTTATGTATGGAAAGGGGTTTCTATTCAAATATTATCAATATCCCCCCCCCCCCCCCCCCCGAAAAAAATTCCTGGGTACGCCACTGCAAAAGGGCATTTAACTCCTTGTTTATATAAGTCCGGTTCAACTACCCACGGACAAGCCTATTTAACCCTAGCAGCGGATTGTCTGACTTAAACCATTTTATAATCAATTCATAAATCGCTCGAGATGGATAAATAATAAGAGCATAAAATATTTTATATGTAATCTAAAAAATGTCGAAATTCATCTTGAGCCATTCATAAACTAGACAAACAATTTATTGGATATGATTGCTTTTAGAAGTCTTCAAAGATATGTGTGGTATGCATTCTTTCAGAAAAGTGCAAATAGTTGGATACCCATGAAGCGCTACTGTTGAAATAAAAGAACATTCAAATGGCTTGAACTTCTTTAAATATTATTTAACTATTCTGAATCTTGCTGGGTATTACAGCCTTATATACATATATATATATAACAACAATATATATATGTATATATATATATATATATTTTTTTTTATTTTTTTTTGCCAAACAAGACATATCCTTATAGCATAAAATAACATACAAAAAAATCTTGTAAACAATACAGTACAGTAATTTTTACGTACAATTATACAATTATATTTAGGAATGAAACGATTTCAGGATATAATTTTTAAATGTGGTTTTGGAAATGGACGGGTAGTAATATTTACTAAACTTGTTGAATGCCTTATAACATCTGTTTATTGGCTCATTGTCTGCATAAGTAGTGTGATGTCGATCGACGGTAAGCATTGGTGAAAGTCTTGTGATTCTTGGTAATTTTTTATTGTTATATACTGAACTTTAATCTTGTCTATGAGAACATCGAATGCTAGACATGCAGATATCATCACTCTCCTAGAATCTAGTGATGCCATATTTAGCACATGGAGTCGATAATTATATGATGGCAGGCTGCGGGAGTTTCTAGGGTCATGAAGAGATCTGAGGGCAAAAAGAAGAAATTGTTTCTGGACCGATTCTAACCTGTCATCATGAATATCAAAAACAGGGCTCCAAATCAGGCTGCCATATTCAAGAATAGGGCGTACTAGTGAGACATATAGTGATTTAGTAACCCAAATATTCTTGAATTCTTTAACTCTTCACTTGATGAATCCTAGCATCTTATTAACCTTGGATATAACTCCATCATACTGAAGTTTAAAACGAGGCTTTTGGTATAAAAGGTCCACAATGCTGTCAACTCTACTAAGCGCTGTGTTGTTGATGTGATAGTCACACAGAAGAAAACCCCGTTTTCTTGAAAAACTAATCACCTGGCGTTTTTCCAAGTTTAGAGAGATGGTGGTTGTAACACCATTCAGAGAGAGTGTTACGCTTGCACTGGAAAAACATCACATCGGATAGAGATGGTATGACGTGGTAAACTTTAAGATCATCTGCATAACAAGTTGGGTAAACAGACCTACGCTCATGTCAGAAGGGTTTTGTATTCAATTTACAAAATGCAGTCACCAGATCGAATCAAATCAAGAAACATGTCAAAGACGATTTTATTGGAGAAAATATGAAATACGAAGATCATACTATTATTAACAAAGTTGAACGACTTCTGAGGTTTTTGGTCATAAATATTTCCCTTGATAATTATTTCCGATGTCCATCCGCGACGGAGGAAACACATTTTTCATGTATTTCCCCCCTGTGCCCTCACTGAAGCAAAAACTGACAGTTTAACAACTGTTTTGAAGAGCTCCCATGAAAACTTTTATTTCATACTCATATCGGCTACGTTTGATGAATTTTTTTTCAGGGGCCACTCTCCTGTACTGTTATCATCGATTAATGGCCAATTTTTTCGAATCCTAGAATGGTTACAAAACCCTTTTGCTAGGAGCTCTCTCCTACCTCCTTGACTTGTTTCACTTATGAGCATTAATTGTAGGTACTCGTCTTCAGTCATTCATTAAATTGAATCAAGTGTTCAAAGCATGCACCTTAAACGTTGAAGTTGGGAAAAAATAACTCAAAATTATTCAATCTTCGCATTAAAAACAGCCACTATTTTGTTTTACGATTACTGATACCACTAGCTGAACCAATTCTCAAAGATATACATGACACCTATCATTCCTGAAATTTTCACGCAAATCCTAGCAAGACTGTAGTGTCTGAGTCGATAAAAAGTGCATGTTGTTCCATAGCCATATGTTGCCATACTAATAAATGCAGCGCATATTGTTCCATAGTAATACAGGAAAATTCAAACCGCTATAACTTCGCTAAATCTTACAAATAGACATCTACGTACTGAATTTCATTGAATTTAAGGGTACCGTTAAGATTTTATTCATGAAAACATAAAATCGATAAATCATACTATTACTAACAAAGTTGAGTGAATTGCGACTTCTAACGTATTTGTTGTTGTTGTACTCACCAAGGCCTACAATCCTGATTTTTTTCAGATTTTTTCGGATCAAAGGTGTCGAATCGCGGGGGGGGGGGGGGGGGACAGAAATTTTTCATGTATTTCCCCTCCCTGTGCGCCCCTCGAATCAAACTTTGCCAAACTAAGACCTGTTTTGAAAAGTGGTCATCAAGACCCTTCATTTGATACCCATATCGGCTACCTTCAATGAAATTTATTTTTCGGGGGGTCACTCTCCTATATGAGGAGACCCCCCTTAAATACCTTATAAAATTTTTTTATAGTTGAACTTTAAAGAGATTACCACTTTACACCTACACACAAAATTTGATGTTTTTAGCTTAAGTAGTTTCCGAGAAAAACTGCTGTGACACACGGACGGACGGACAGACGGAAAAACTGCTGTGACACACGGTCGCGAAACTAGTAGGGTTTTGTAAAATTATTTTACAAAACCCTAAAAAAGATAAGGTACATCATGTGAAACTGCTGAGAGATCAGATTTGAAAATATTAAACAAAAGAGGCCCAAGATGACTTCCTTGAGGAATCCCCGAGAGGACCTGAATTTGTTTCGATAATTGTCCTTGAAATTTGACAACTTGAGTGCGGTCTTTAAGGTAGGAATGGATCCAACTGAGCAAAAGGCCAGTAATTCAAAAATTATGAAGCTTGCTAATCAAAATTTCATGATTTACACGATCAAACGCTCTGCTAAATGCGGTGAATATTGTATCAATCTGGAGACCCTTTTTCATCTTACACAGAATACTTAATGTCATGATAAGGGGATTGGTGGTAGTAGATCTATTTTTTCTGAACCCATGCTGCTCTTCATTAAGCCACGGTTCTATAATAGGGGAGATCTTGTTGCAAAGCATTTATTCAAAATGCTTTGGAATGGATTATAACGTGGCAATACCTCTATAATTTTGAATACAACGTTTATCATTCTTTTTATGTATTGGCATTAAGTGAGAACATTTCCAGTAAGAAAGATATATGCCACTAGAGAGTGATTTGTTAAAAATGTTGGAGAATGGCCTGGTTAATTGTTTTTTGCACTGGATTAGAAAGCTAGGAGGAATAACATCAGGACCAGGTCCCTTATTGACATTCAAATTGTCAATCGCATGTCCAATTTTCGCCTCAGAAATTGAAACTTCGTTAATCAATGTCGTTGGAGCCATTTCTAAAACGGGGATTCAATGGGATCTTAGGATTACAATAAACTTCTTTAAAGTAATTTGCAAAAAACTCGCAGATTTGCTCTGAGGAACAAGAATCTGAATCCTTAAAAACATAGATGAAAGGTAGCCTTGAGTCCTATGCTTGATATTTACAAAATCAAATAACTTTTTGGGGTCTTTAATAATATGTACACCGACCAAATTAACATTGGAGGTGTGACAATTAAGTAATGAGACTAATTTTATTGCATTGTTTGTAGTAAACCTGTGACTTTTAAATTCCCTTCCTCGGCACATTTCCTCTCTTCATTGATATATTGACCATCGCTCTAGCTTGTTTAGTTCGCCTGCTGTGTCGTATTGAGTAGACATGTGTTGGTAGTGCTCGTCACGAAAATGGAGAAACGATATCAAGAGCAACGTATCGCGATAAAATTTTGCGCCAGATTGGCGGAACAGCTTTGGAACCGTATGCTAAAATTGTAAAAGTGCATGGTATTAGTGCTCTTAGTCGTGCCCAGGTGTTCCGATGGCACAAAGAGTTTAAAAAGGGACTTGAAAGCGTTGAAGACGAGGCACGGAGCAGAAGACCAGTCGAGGTGCGAACCGACGCGAATGTGCACCCCAATCCGTGAAGATAGGCGTTTAACAGTTCGAATGTTGGCCTACTATTGCCAAATACTCGAAAAATTGCGAAAACGAATCAACAGGGTGCGCCCAGACATCGCTCGTAACTGGATCCTTCATCCCGACAACGCACCGTGCCACACCGTCCTCAGCGTGTCCCAGTATTTTGCCTATAAAGAGATCGCCATGTTGCAGCAGCCACCTTATCCATCCGGTATGTCATCCTGTGACTTTCTTTTGTTCCCTAGAACTTAATCGGTGGTCAAAGGAACCCATTTTGAGTCAATTATGGACATCCGGGCGGCCGTGATGAGGGTACTCGCGGACATCCCAGTCGAAGCATTCCAGAAATGTTACGAAGCATGGAAAACGCACTGGAATCGTTGTATAGCTCCTCAAGGGGACTACTTTGAAGGAATCGGCAGAGTTGTAGAATAATTTTTAAATATACGGTTTTCATGGAATCAGTCTTATTACTTAGTTATCACACTTCGTATACTTCATAAGCCGGAGATTTTGTTTGAAATTCATTTGCAAGCTAATTATATTTTAATTTCATATCATTGCTGACATCTTTCTTGCTTTTGATAATTCTATAATATCTGTTCCTTTGATTTCGTATACATCTAAGATCACTATTTAGCCAAGATTCAGATGATTTATCTTTTTTCTTAATTTTAGGTACATACTTTTCGACGGTATCAAGAGTTATTTGATAAAAACAGGATAACACCGAAAGTGTACCACTCCAATCAACAGCAAAAGTATGTTTATTGAAACTTTCATAATCAGCATTGCAAAAGTCGTATACGATTGATTTATTGTATGAAATAGGGTTAGAAACGTCAGGAGTGAAAATCTCAATATTAAGTGTATAGTGGTGAAAGCTGCTACAAAAAAGATTCTCTTTGTCATCAGTTTGATTGACCACTACATCGTCATATGCGTTAGTAAAAATTAGGTCTAAAAAATTTTCATTTTGGTTGGACGGCGGAGCGATTTGCTGCAAATCGTTGTAGTAATCTAGGAGCTATGGCTCTAAAAGCAGCGCTGACACAGGCACACAGCACCAACTCAATTTAACAAGGAGTAACCATTCAGTCACCTTCCTCATCGCAACACTCGTTTTTTTTCGCATGAAAAATAAGTAAAAAAAAAAAAAAATTTCTTTTGTACTTAACACCCGGGAAACAAAATTCTAAAACTGCTTTAATGTGTAGTGATTTTATTTCAATATCTTTTGGATATAATTTAACTAATTGCGGTGTAGCGCGGTATGCAAATGCTTAGAACGAAACGGTTAACCCCTTAAATTATAGGAACGATAAAATCATTGTATCATTTAAGCCCCACAAAATTTGTCAAATTTTACCCATTCCAACCATAATATTAATAAAAAATTGTTTTGTTTGTCGGTAGTTAACGCGTGCCTGTCCTATTCTTTCGATTTATTTCCCCCTTAATTACGCCTAATAATTATAAACATAAATTGCTTTCAATTGAAAACTTAATCGAATCTACACAAAAAAACGATTTAGAATTTTAAAAATAACCGAAATGAGTGTGCATTATCACCACCGCATGTTCACACATAGATGGCACTTCTACTTCCACATGGTACGAGCGAGGTTATTGCGTGTGCCTCGAACATGTTTTCAGTGAACAGTTTCCCATAAACCGCTCCGTGCACAAGGCGGATACGAGTAAGTGCCAGTGAAGTGTCAGGTGAAGTGATTTGAATGGTTGGCGAGGGAGTCTTATTAAGAAAATCGTGAGTAAACTAATATTAGTTTTTCTAAGGATTTTTTTTCTTCGAATTAGTGTAAAAAGTTTAAGCCATGATAAGACAGTTGCTGCAACAACTTAAACGATGACATGGGCTGGAAATCGAAATTGCGGATTCCTCCGAAGGATAATAGACCTAAGACTAGTGATGTAACAGACCCCAGAGAAAATGAATTCGAAGAATTCTGTTTGAAACGAGAAATATTAATGGGAACCTTCGAGAAGGGCTGGGAGGAACCGTCGCCTATTCAAAAGGCGGCTATACCAATTGCTTTAAGTGGTAAGGATATATTAGCACGAGCGAAAAACGGTACTGGAAAAACCGGTGCTTATTGCATTCCCGTAATCGAGCAAATCGACCCATCTCGTGATGTTATCCAAGCTCGTGTCATCGTACCATCGAGAGTGTGACTTCTGCTTGCGGGACTCAGCAGGCGGAAATTGGACACGTTAGAACGTGGAGTGTAGTTTAGGACGAACGGGGGCAGTGTAAGTGGCAGTCAGCTAAACTGTGTTTTGTCTCATTTTCTTCGACGCTCTTTGTATCACCTGTCCTGCTTTCGTTGACTACCAGAAAATTCCTTTTCGAACTAAAAAGAAAAGGGACTGTTTGGTGGATTGTTATTGATATGAAGTTCGGTGGAAAAATTTTTTGTTCATGAAAGCTTCAAGCCAGAGGCAAAAACGCAATTTAGAAAAGACTCGAGGCAAAAGTTGGATAATTGGAGTTGTGCGAGTGTATAGGACAGTTAATGGTTGTTTTGTGCGTGTCCAGAGATTGCTAAAGTATCCGAGTTCGGGTCAGTTAATGAATCTACGCGTGCGAATCCACCAGCGACACAAATTATGATTTGTAAGCGATTCGAAGGGACGACGAAGGCAGGAAAGTGTGCAACATAGAGCAAATGGAAGCAGTGAAGACTTTGTGCATTTAGTATGGGTTTTACTACGTTGAAAGGGGAGTATCGCTATTCGTTAGTGGTTATTGGATTTATTAGAAACGCCAAGGTGATGCTCGTCGTAAGCCGCGACAATAAAGCGTGTATTACTGTTGTTTATCCCGATCTGCTACGCCGATCTCGAACTGAATTAATGAAAACATTGAATCGAACTTCCTGAACGTGCTTAAAATAAATTTGAGCTTAACCGACAGTTTATCGGCTTTCTTTATATTGTTTCTTCGTGAAATGTTAGTAATAGTATTTCCTGTGAAACTTTAGCCAGATTTAATTTGTGGAAAATAGACATTTATCAATCCACAATGGTTATTTCCGCTGAATCTTTTCGCAACTATGAACTTGTTCTGAAAAATCTTCTGGCTGGGGGAATTGCTGGGATGTGTTCTAAAACTGCTGTAGCGCCATTAGATAGGATAAAAATCTTACTTCAAGCACATTCCTCTCATTACGAACTTTTAGGGGTGTTTAGTGGTCTCAGGCACATAATATTGAAGGAATCATTTTGGCATTGTATAAAGGCAATGGAGCACAGATGATTAGGATATTTCCGTACGCAGCCACGCAGTTCACATCCTTTGAAATGTACAAGAAGTACTTATCGCAGTTTGAACTACATTTAAAAGTTTGTAGTACACGCGGATAAATTTATAGCAGGAGCTTGTGCAGGACTGACGGCTGTTACATTGGCATATCCGCTAGATACAATTCGTGCTCGTTTAGCATTTCAAGTAATGGGAGAATACAAATACACTGGAATTTTGCAGTGTGCTTCTGAAATGTTCCGCAATGAAGGCGGAATACGTGCACTTTACAGAGGATTTTTTTTTCCTACTTTAACAGGCATGGTCCCGTATGCCGGGCTGTCATTTTACTGTTTGAGATGTTTAAATTTTTTTTGCATGAAGTATTTGCCAAAGTACGCATGCAATAAATGCGAAAGGAATACTGGTGGCCTTGTTTTACATATACCTGCAAAACTGGTATGTGGTGGCTTCGCTGGAGCTTTTGCGCAATCAATTTCATATCCCTTGGATGTTACTAGAAGAAGAATGCAACTCGCAATGATGAGCCCAGGTACAACAAAATTTGGGATGGGAATGATGCAAACATTAACGTTAATTTACCGTGAAAACGGTATCGTTCGAGGATTATATCAAGGAATGTCAATTAACTATTTAAGAGCAATACCCATGGTAGCTGTTTCATTTTCCACATACGAAATACTTAAACAAGCTCTAAAATTGGATACAGGGATGAAAATTTAATTTTATATTGGCCTAAAACATTTCAATCATCAAAAGTTCATACATTTGAAGCAAAAAGTGCATTGTCTTAATGCGTTATTCTCTAAGTTGCAAATAAGTCAATCGATAATATTTTGCAATTCAACGCGACGTGTGGAATTGCTGGCTAAGAAGATCACGGAACTTGGTTATTGTTGTTACTATATCCATGCCAACATGGCGCAGGCACATAGAAATCGTGTTTTCCATGAATTTTCGACAGGGGCTATGCAGAAATCTAGTCTGCTCTGATCTTTTTACACGTGGTATTGATGTATAGGCTGTGAATGTTGCTATTAATGGCGATTTTTCACGTATGGCTGAGACTTACTCGCATCGTATTGGCCGTTCAGGGCGTTTCGTACCTTTGGGTATTGCCATCAATCTAATCGCATATGAGGATCGTTTCGATTTGCATCGCATTGAAAAGGAATTAGCCCCTGAGATTAAACCAATTCCAAAGGTGGTCGATCCTTCGCTTACGTTGCCAACTCGTTACCAAGTTTGCAAAGCGGTAACGGAAACGACATGAGCAATTCATCAATCAATGAAGAAGGGAACGTGAGCAAGTGGAAAAACGTGGGAAGAACGATGTCTCTGAAATAGTTAAATGCTACAAGTGTGTTAGTCCGTGCGGGAATGCGCGAGTGCCTGATTTATGTGTGAATATATTCGCGTTTTGGATTTATAGTACTTTATGAATGAACAAATTGTGACTGAAACGGCGTGAATGAAAATTTTGATTTTAATACTTATGCGATTCGAATGATAAATTATGAAAGGGATTGTAGGGGATTGATTACCAAGTGTTTTTAAGAGTATTGGGAGGAGAAAAGAAAAATTAACATCATGAAAAGAGCTAAAGTTGGTCGCGTTAGCTTTAATGAGGAATAGGGGGAAGCTTTAATGAGGAATAGGGGAAGGAGTTAGATGAATCTGTAAATAGTGCAGAACAGTTTGGCCCAATATATGGGGCCTAGAATGATTTGGCAAAACGAACTCAGGCTCTGATTTCTAGAGTCCAAACAGTAATAAAATTGAATTTAATAGGGATAAAGAAAGAGCGCACTTTGATAAAATGGTGTAAATAATAGACGAGTGGTAGCAGACGCGACCAAAATGTATGAAATAGGCAAATGCAAATGCAGAGAATTTTTTTTTTAAATGAACGTTTGCATGCAATCCCGTATGGATGAAAATAAGCTCATTTCGCGTCCATTACTTTATAGGTCTTTGTTCGATACGTCAAGTTCAATATGCGTTATTTCAGGTTTGTGGCAGAGACAACTTCTACCATCCTGTGGATGCACAGCGAAAGAAAAAAAGAAAAAAAAAAGGAAAAACTTCGCATATTACTACTTTTTCTACAACAGTGTCTGTAAAAAAATGATAGCAGCTGCCAATATCGCCATGAGCCATCAGCATTAGGTCCCGAAGTGTTGTGCAACAGGTGGTTGGAAGGCCGAGGTGAAGATCTTTATTGTACGGAGCGGCACATGTTGATTGGGAAACGGCGGGACCGTACTCCCTGTTTCTGGGAAAACACACCGTTTGGATGCAAAAAGGCGCATGGTGTATTCAAACATAGTTCAACAAAGAGTGGTGAATCAACTGAAAAGCTAGATCCAGGAGAATTAGTCAAATCACTCAATCCTATATTGACCAACGGATTGCATATAAAGAAATATTAAGCATTAAAAGCCGTAGAATAAGTAGCAGCAAGCATTACCACGTTCAAAGACCAGACGTTTGTGATATTCAAAAAAAAAAAAAGTTTACATGTATTTACACTTGGATAGCTGAATTTTTATATGATTGTATACACACTTAGGATATATTTTATGCCTTCCTACTCGTGTACTTATAGTTGTTATACGAATGCGAATCTACACTACCAAAAGAAAGAAGTCATGACTCATAAGTTACAACCGGTACAATAAAACGCTTAAAAATGAATTACAGGACTTGCTTACCTACAATTCGTCAACGAGCGCTCGTCGTCGAGGGAAAGGTATTGTAAGTACCATTTTTTTTAATTTAATTTTTTTATTATATATTTAATTATTTACCTATTTATTGCAATGTTCTATACGAAACAATATCATTCGAAAAATCTAAATGTAAAACAATAATCTGGGTACAAAAGCATACCACGTCATAATGATTGAAAAAAAAATATCAAACTATACAATCGGGAAAAGATGTATGGAAGCAAACACAGAACAGGATAAATTAGGGAAAAATATATCCTAATATGTAAAATAGTGCATAGACTGTCACAATTTGTATAATGTGATGTTTTCAAGTTATGTTTTTTTTTCTAACCAAAATAGCATGCGTATACTAGTTCTTATAATATTCGCACACAATATTTAATTATCTCAAATATCCGCATGTACGATATGTATCAATATCCTATTCAAAGAACCGAAACTACGCGAATATATTCTACACAAAATATATGAAATTGAAATCAGGTTTCTTAAATAATAGCGTAAGAATATAAATATATTCAAACCAAAAGAAATTTAAAAAGCAATATTTTATTATTTCCATAATAATAGTGTAACTTATGTTGCTATGTACAATTTTTCTCCTATTTCTTATGGTCATGATGTGTATGCTATAGTAACGTGAACTATAATTCTTTGTAATTTCAAGAAACAAATTTTGTACGCGACGTATCAAATTTTTGGTTAGGTCACTGTGTGGTTTAAATCTACGATCCCTAATATAATATAATTTATTTTCAAAAAATTATATAAAAATAAAAAAAAAAAGAATGCTGAATTAAACAAAAAAATTGGTCTTTTCCCTTCTGGTCTTTTCCAATCGGGTATAGGACCCGGTACGGTGGCAGGCTTCCACCCCAAAATATGAGCCCGCCGCCGGGTACAGATTAATTCCTTCTTTTTGTTTCAGGTGACTTTATGGGTTGAGTGGCCCAAGCCAAGTGCCTTTTTATGGCATAGAGTTATGCAATTCAATTGTATAATTCTATGACATAAATTGGTCACCGGGGCACTCCCCTTCTGATGGGAAAGTTCATATAATTCAAGTTGTATGAGTTTTCTACTCAGAAGAGGAATACCTGGCCACTTCAACAATTTAACATTGGATTTATTCCGGTTGGGTGGGCATGAAGGGGCTCCACCACCACCCGGTTGCCCCTCTTTCATTTGTGGGCCCTGAATGTATTTGGGTAAAGACAAGGTCACCCCCAAATTAGTCTTTCTTGTCAGGTTGCACTTGTTCTCGCAACAAGTCGTAATTCCTTCGTGGAGGTTATCTACAGATTTGTGACTTCGGTCGTCCTCTTGATCTCTGCAAGCAATTCGTGAATGCGAAATGTTTTGTAGTGAGTCCTCGTGCCGGGGAAACGAACCCGCCCCACGACACCGCAATGCTAGCCTGCCAGCGCATTCACGCGTCTCCGGACGAGGGCATTTTCGGCAGGAATCAACACCTTCCTCTGCCGAGGCAGCAGAACATCGCTGCGGTCCTTCACGGACGTATTGAAAACTCCTTTAGTCACGACATCGTTGCCATAAAAAGTATTCATCAAATTAAAATCCCGACTGCCAAGAAGATTGATTGGGAGAAGACAATTATCGACTTCGTCATTTACGAATTTCAGTTACGACCGATTAAAGTCGCCAGTGATAATTATTACCTGTGTATCATCTTCTTTAATAGATGAAGTTAGAGAAGAAATGGTTTCGATGACTTCTTTGTAGACAATTTCGGAAGAATAAGGAGGGACGTAGTACACGCAAAGATAGAGGCTAAGCTTATTTGTAGATTTATGAACCACTTTATGCTGAAATAATGCATATGAGGTGGTGCTTTTGAGCTCATTTGATAGGGAGTTGTGAGCTGCAACTAGCACACCTCCTCTTGATTTTCTAGTGCTGTGAAAGTGTCGATTGTCTCTAAAGATGGTTCAATCATTGTGTAGATTCTCTTCATTACTATGTGCACCATTTAGCTAAGTTTCTGTCAGAGATAAAATTTTGCCTCAAGGAATAGTTGGTTTAATTTAGATCGGAAACCACTCCAAGTGCGGTAAAATAATTTAAGGTTTTGCTGAACAGGGTTCTTATTTTGGACGAAAAAAATTGTTTTGTTGTTCCCTAGTCCTTTGAAGCGAGGATCTGCCGTGACTTCAAACACTTCACGGAAGCAAAAATACATACCTCGAAGAGAATCAAAATCCATAGGGAGACCTTCTCTTTATATTATGACCTTGAGACTAGTCTTTGTTTTTTCATCAATACATGTTGTATCGGGAGCCTTATGCATGCATGCTAAAAAGAGTCAACACATTCGTAGATTTTGTGGTCCCTGAATCTCGACGATAGATACTTATTTTCTAGTAGTTTATCGTGGCCTTTATAGATGGTGGGCGACGCGGATCTATAAAAAGATTTATTGCTATCTTGGGGACCAGAAGACTCGCCACGAATGATATTTTTATATTAACATTGTGGTGGAGAGGGTTTTTCTACCATGGCCAGAGTTTCTGTCGATTTGGAGATATTTTGTCATCGTTTGACTCTAAGTTAACTATTTTTTGTGACAGACTACTATTGTTAGAGTCATCTTGTGTTGCTAATGTACCTTAGTTGCAATAACAGCAGTACCTTGCAATGAGTTAGTTGTTGGGGAAAGTTTAGAAAAACATACTTTTTGGTATTCAAAACTAAAATTAGGTGATGTTGAGCTGCTGATGGTTCTCCACTGCTTAAATACCATACCATTCCAAGAATAGCTACCGCTGCTTTTCATCATGTTGGCATATCTCGATGGAGTGAAAACGTTTGTTCTTCTGAGGTATAATTTCAACTTTGCAACCGCAAATGATAAGGCCATTTTCAATAATCTTCTGGATTTTATTTGCATTGCAGTTTTTTGGAGCTTTCTGCATGAAAAAAATTCTGTACTCTGACTGATCATTTGTGGAACATAGGTAATTATGTGAGTTCACACAATTTAGCCGTTCAATTCTTTTCTTCCAATCTTCTTCCGACCAGAAAGTTTCCAGTTTATACACAAACTCAGATTTTGGAGCGTGTGAAGATGCCTGTAGTGGGTCTTTCGTTAGTCGTTGTTTTTTCAGGGAGCTTTTCACTAATATATATATATATATATATATATATATATATATATATATATATATATATATATATACATATATATATATATATATATATATATATATATATATATATTTATATATATATATACCTGTATATATAATTCTACGAGCTACAGTCGCAATTGTTTTTAACAACCATTAAGAACATCAACAATATGAATTTATTCGATACCACGAGAACCCACCAAGCATGATCAATATCTGAAAGTGAGCCACTGCTCCATTCATTAAGCTGCTCGAAAACACCAGATACATCTCGGCAAAACATTCGCCAATGTACGAGAAACGGATTAAACGGCTTGAGACCCTATATAAAGGCAACCTGAATGAATGGGGGCATCATTCATTACAACCGCGATAATAAAAACTGCGATAGAGTGGAGCGCGAGGTAAAGGCGATATTGATTGAGTGATTGTGAAGTGATTTTAGAAGACGATTGCGATAGAAATTTATTGACAAGTTGAAGTTAGACTTTTAATAATGAAATTAATAGCTGTGCATTCTTTCAAATAAACTCTTTTTAATTTAATTTAAAAGGCATTGCGTTTTCACTTTCGCGGAACATTTAAATTATTGACCGCAAATCTTAACACGCGATATATATGTATATAAATCAAAATGCTGAATTTAAGGGTATCCATACAATTCTATTCCACCCATATGAAATTTACAAATCACACTAACACACTGAATTTTGACTTCACAAAAGTTGCCCTAGTACAAATTAAGACCTACGATTAACTCTGTGATTTTTAAGGGGTTTTGTAAAATAATTTTACAAAGCCCTACTAAAATCGCGTCCTGTCTGTCCGTCTGTCCATCCGTCCGTTCGTGTGTCCCAGCACTTCTTCTCGCAAACTACTAAAGCTTTGTATGCAGGTGTAAAGTGGTGCTCTCTTCAAAGTTCAACTACAAAAAAACTTTACAAGATATTTAAGGAGGGGTCCCCCCATATAGCGGAGTGGCCCCCAAAAAAAAAAATTTCATCAAAGATAGCCGATGGAAGAATTTTTCAAAACAGGTCTTAATTTGACACTTTTTGCTTCGAGGGACGCACAGGAACGGGAAATACACGAAAAATTTGTGTCTACTCCCTTGCGATTGGACACCAGTGATCCGAAAATTCTGAAAAAAATTATTGAGGTAGGTGTTTATGAGTATAACAACAACAACTACCTCCGAATCCAAATTTCGCTCAACTTTGTTAATGATGGTATGATATTCGAATTTCATATTTTCTCCAATAAAATCGTACAGGTACCCTTAAACTAAACGTAATTTGATATTTGAGCATTCCTACAAAAGACCCTTAAACCTTGTAAGTTTGATGAAATTTCTCCTCTTAAAACCACAATAACACTTGATTTTGGTATTTTATTGACTTTCCATTGAATCAGGCACTGCAGTTTTGATTTGATCTTCTTGAAAGTTTCAAATAAGATCAATAACATTCATATTTGTGGAATTCGTGATTTGAGTAATTTTTGTTGGTTTGCAACAAAATGGAGACCGCTGAAAATAGAGAAACAATGGATTTTCTTTTAAACGTGCACATCCCTTTTGGCATATTTCTAGACTTTATTCGTTGCTGGTGATTATTTTTCTGAGAAGTTGGATACAAAACCCTTCTGACATGAGCGTAGGTCAGTCTACCCAACTTGTTTCATATTCTTGTCCGCACTTGTTGAAGCATACAAATCGCTACGTATTTCAGTGCACCTCAATATGGAGCATGCACAAATTTTATGTAAAAATATCTCGACGAAACCTTTCGTTTGATACTCTAAATTAATACAAGCTTTATTCTCATGATTTCCTGGAATATAAATAAATCCAGTATCAACTTTCAATTTTAGTATGAATTGTATAAATTGCATAAAACGCTCAACTACATATCACGAATTGAAATCAAACTTTGCCCGTTTTACTCCCGCAGAAATTATTTATACTTAGATGACTTGATAGCTATGGATTCATATCACAAAAATCATATGGGATATGAATGCTCTATTGCGCAAAACTTTTCTTAGCTTTGGTTTTTATGCACTACCAAGAATGTAATAATTCATTTGATCATTGAATGGAAAGATATGTAAAATAAAAACCAGCTCATACTGATTGCTCAGCAGAAGAATGTCTTGTACGAGTAGATATTGGTTCCATTACCAAAAACAAACAAGTAAATTTGATCACAAGTTTCCAGCAAAGTTCCTGCTTGCTAGCATATTTTGAAAATAAAGGATTTTCAGTTAATTTACTTATTGATCAATTTTAAACTACCTAATTATTAAACACAAATAAAGTCAATGACGGGCATGGGCAATGAAGTTGACTTTTATTTTGTCCTAATTTCCCTCCGAAAATCTTAGCTGACCATGGAAGTATATATGTATAACCTTGTAGTCAACTATTGAGAATTAAACCAATTTATGGACAAAAAATTCCAATGCTTTTAAGGGTACCCTCACAATGTTGTTCAAGAAAAAGTAAAATTTTTAAATCATACTATTACTACTCGTGACAAATCTTACCAAATTTTGACTTGTGACATATTTACTGTCATTGTACTCATAAAGATCTACTTATATGATTTTTTTCAGATTTTTTGAATGCAAATTGATCCATCAGAAGGAAGAGAGTTATTCGAAAATTTCATACATTTTCCCCTCTCCCGCCCCACTGAATAGATCATTTTAAAAACTGTTTTGAAAAAATCTCTTCGAGACTTTTTATATGACAACCAACTCAGCTACCTTTGACGAGGAAAATTTTTTAAGGATCACTTTCTATATAGATAGAAACCCTTAAAAGCTCTCTGCAAAAGATTCCATCCCAAAATTTTCAAGAGGTCATCACTTTTGAGCTTTTGACAAAGCTTGATGGCAGTAACTTAAAAATGTTTGAGAAAAACTCTCTAACACACAGACAAACAAACGCACAGGTGGAGAGATGGATGAATAGATGGTTACAGATTGTGATTTAACAGAAAATACAATTCGAGATAAACAACAACACAACACAATGGTTGCCAGACATGCTTAAGATAACAAAAAACATCAAAAACCAGAAGATGATGAGTTCCGCATCACTCTCTTTGATGATCACTGTTTTTTCAGAGGAACAAAATGCGGAACAAGGACTCTGGAATGAGCAACAAGAACCCTATGATGAGAATGTTTTCTGAAAATGAACGCTATTTGCCACTATAGCTCCAAACTCATCCATCAAAAAGCCAGCGGGAAAAGTAGTAACAATTTGTATTCACTAGCTGGTCCACATATACGTATTGTTACATATTGACATTAACTTGTTATGTCATGTTAATATTCTAATTCCATCATCAACAAAATAAAAATTTACATGGCAAAAATTAATCATAATTGAATGATTACTGTTGAGTACTAGGATACCTAATTGAGAGTTTATCAGACTCTCGATCTGATAATGAGAGACAGTCTCGATTTTACTGTGGAATAATCATCGATTGCTCTGTTCCAGATATTGGGGATGCAGAGTAAAGAAAACAAATCCTGACGAAGCTATTACCGTCAGCATTCAGTGAATATAGCACAAAGAAGGGACTTTTGACCCTATTTCACAAGCAATGATCTTTCTTCGGCGATAGATATGAATATTTGAAAATATCAAGAGACGATGGTGAAAATTTTTGACACTATGCCAAATGAGTTTTTGCAGCGATGAAGGAATACAAATACAGTGAGCAAATAGAAGAACAGCTTATTTGTCTCTTCACACTTACGGGCCTTCGATCGAGTTCAGATGAATTTTTGCGAGCCGGAATTCTCCAGAAGTATAAGTGTAGCCAATATCGTGTTTGATGCGGTAATGACAGATTGCGAAGAACTCATAGCCACGAGGCAGGAGGTGAAGTCATTCGAAAAACGACTGATATCTGTCAAAAAATGCTCGACGCAAACATCAAAAACACAGCCGTCGCTTGAAGTTAGCTACAATAAATTTTAGCTAGCATGCAGGTACTCATCGACATGATAAACAGCAGCAACCACCAGTCCCATATAAGCAGTGTGGGAGAATACATTGGTCAGGGATTGTCATCAGGAAATAACCGAAATGCAGTAAATGTAAACAAGTTGAAGTAGCAGGAGGATGCTCCTGCCAGAAGGGTATTGTAAAACAATTAGTAAATCTAACAATATATTCTGCATATCAAAACTTGACTAATATACAGATTCAATAAATTGAGTTCGAAAAATTATTATGGTTATTATGATTTCAAACTCGCCACCATTTCGTTTCAAGTGTTTTGACCCCGTCACTTGATTAGTCATGATAACACATCAATATAACAAACCATTTCTAAAATGTTTATCAAAATTCCTACATATTTGTAGTGTCTTGGTCCGTAGCAAGCGTGTATCTCCCTAGTATCACGTGTAAATGTTGTTGTAATTGTTAAATATTCAATCGGCTGTAACTTAGCTGTTTATTGTTCAATTATTGTGAAATTTTCGAACCATATACAATTACTTTGAGAAAACTTAAATTATAGATTTTGCGAAATTTATGGGTCCCATCTTGATACTAAAGACAAAAAAGCAAAATTTATAATATGTACAATTATTAGCAAACTTGCTCAAATTTCGACTTCTAAGGTATTTGTTGCCCTTGTGAAGGAAAAATTGTCAGTTTAAGTACTGTTCTGAAAAGCTCTTATGAAGAACTTTCATTTGATATTCATATCGGCTACCTTTGATGAAATTTTTTTTTCAGCGGCACGCCCCTGTACTGTAATCATCGATTCATGGCCTATTTTCCGAATCCTAGAACGGTTAAAAAGCCCATTTGCTTGGAGCTCTCTCCTACCTCTTCGACTTGTTTTACCTATGAGCATTAATTGTAGGTACTCATCTTCAGTCATTCATTAAATTGAATCAAGTGTTAAAAGCATGCGCCTTAAGCGTTGAAGTTGGGGCAAAATAACTCAAAATTATTCAATCTTCGCATTTAAAACAGCCACTACTTTGCTTTACGATTACTAATACCGCTAGCCAATTCCAAAGAAATTCATGATACCTATCATTCCTGAAATTTCCATGCAAATCCTAGCAAAGCTGAAGTATCTGAGTCGGAAAAAACGCATATTGTTCCATAGCCATATGTTTCCATAGTATACAGCGCATATTGTTCCATGGTAATACAGGAAAATTCAAACCGCTATAAATTTGTTGAATACCATTCGATCTTTATGAAACTTTCAGGACAGATTAACCTTATAAATAGTCATCTGTGTATTTTAATTTTATCAAATTGAAGGGCACCGTTAAGATTTTATTCAAGAAAACATGAAATCAATAAATCATACTATTACTAACAAAGTTGAGTGAATTTCGACTTCTCATGTATTTGTTGTTGTTGTACTCATAAAGCCCTACATTCATATTTTTTCAGATTTTGCCGGGCAAAGGTGTCCAATCGCGAGGGGGACACAAAATTTTCGTACATTTCCACTTCCCCTGCACCCCTAGAAGCAAAATTTGTCATTTTAAGACCTGTTTTGAGTTTTCATTTGATACCCATATTGCCTACATGCGATGAAAACTTTTTTCAGGGGCAACTCCCCTATATGGGGAGACCCCCCTTAAAGACCTTATAAATTGCTTTTTGTGTTGTAACTTTGAAGAGGGCGTCACTTAGCACCTACTTACAAAATCTTATGTTTCTAGCTTATGTAGTTCGCGAGAAAAAGTGGTGTGACACACGGACGGACGGACAGACGGACAGACAGGACGCAATTTTAGTAGGGTATTGTAAAATGATTTTGCAATACCCTAAAAAACTGGCCATCTGACGAAGATGTGTAAGATAGAAATAATCGCGAATCTGATAGTAGGCACAATCAAAAATCAAAGTAGGAATTATTTCCATTGTCAATTGTGCATTTCAAATTGAAATTGGTCATGATAGTGGATCAGAGGTAAACGTGATGGACAAAGAAATGTACGCAATGACTAGGAAACCTCCTACAGAAAAATTGAATGCAAGGAAGAAAACCTTCGGCACGTATTCGTTAAACTTTCTTTGAAAAAGTAAAGCTATCTTTGAATTCAACCAAATCTATAAAGAGGATATTTTATTTGTCTAGTTTTATCTGGATCTCTTAATTCAATTGAAGTAGGACAATTTAATTGAAGTAGGAGTAAGTTAAACTTTTTTAGCGTTTTGAAAAATCATTTTATAAAACCTTACGAGAAACGCGTTCTGTCTGTCCGTCTATCAGTGTGTCACGCCACTTTATCTCGCAAACTACATAAGCTAAAAACATAAGATTTTGTAAGTAGGTGTAAAGTAATGCTTCTTTCAAAATTTCACCACATAAAAATCTATAAGGTGATTAAGAGCGGTCTCCCCATATGGGGGAGTGGACCCTGAAAAAAATTTCATTGCATGTAGATAATATGGATATCCAATTAAAGATCTTAATGAGAAATTTTCAAAACGGGTCTTAAACTGACAAGTTTTGCTTTAAGGAGTGCAGGGAAAGGGGAAATGTGCGAAAATGTGTCCCTCTTGTGATTGGACACCTTTGAACTGAAAAATCTGAGAAAAATCACAGAGGTGAGACTTTAAAAGCACAAGGGCAACAAACACCTCAAAAGTCGAAATACGATCAACTTTGTGAATAATAACTACATTGTATAAATTTTACATTTTTGCCTATAAAATCAAAATGGGACTCTCAAATTTCCCAAATGCTACAATTCAAGCTTTTTGAAAGCAATTGTATGTGTTTTAAAAATTTCATAATAACTGATCAATATACAGCTAAGTTACAGCTGATTGAATATTCAACAATTACAACAACATAAACACATGATACAAGGGAGATACACGTTTGCACTGGACCTAGCCCCTACAAACATGTAGAAATTTTGATAAAAATTTGAGAAATGGTTTGTACTATTGATGTTCTATAATGACTAATTAAGCGGCAGGATCAAATACTTGAAACAAATTTGCGGCGAATTTAAAAACATAATAACCAATTTAGGGAATCTGTATATTAACCAAGCTTAAATATAAGGAATATATTGTTTGATTTACTAATTGTTTTGCAAAACCCTTTTAGCCGGAGCACTCTCCTGCTACTTCAAATTGTTTTAAATGTATTCAAGAACATTCTATCAAAGTTCTATCGAATTTCAAAATAAATGATTAAATATATTGTTGCTTTAAAAAAACTACATTTTAACCGGCCAGGATTTTTTTCCAATATTTCTTAAAATCCTCAACGATTTTTTTTCTTCATCTGATTCAAAATTTGGAGAAGATATAATCAAAAATGTGGTGACCAGTTCAATAGGAAGCCCATGTTGTAGATAAACCATATGTAGTTGTTGTAATTGAAGAAAATTCAAAGGGCCATAACTTCCGTAAATTTTAATGAAGCGTATAGAATATAAGGAATTTATTTACTAACAATGCACAATAATCATTTACACTCTATCTTAAAAATCGCACTTTAATTTACATTTCACTTGTATGGTCACTTTATGTTTCACTGTTTTCAAATGTATCATGAAAATCTTTTATTTCACTATCAATCAATATCGCCTTTAATTCGCGCTCCACTCTTATTGCAGTTTTTACTATCGCAGTTGTACTATCACTCTCCTCCAATTCATTCAGCTGGACTTTAAATAGGGTCTCTAGTCATTCAATCCAGTTCTCGTATATTGACGAATGTTCTGACGAGAACTACCTAGAATATTCGAGAAATTCTGAATACCCGCAGTTATGGATGGATATAATTGGTCCATTCTTGTGGTTTTGAGTACATGCTTTCGACGTCATTCGTTTACTTTTCTTGGTTACTTCTTTTCAATCAATATTGATCATGATGTTTTTAACAGTTGCGACAACAATTGTGACAGTAGCTTGCAGAATTGTTTGGACATGTAATACTACTCCCACCTGAGTTCTTTTCGACCCAAAAATATGTGTCGCCAGTGGTAATTAAGTCTCCCTGGATTTAATATGGGGCAAGACAGTCTGGGTGTACGAGTTTCACATTGCCTTAGCTCCTTTGCGTACTCCGAGATCGTTTGGAGTTTCTCAGAGGGAATTAACTACGGTTGTTGCTGGAGCCTTTGAGAATCGATTTCAGGCAGAAACCCTGTATCTTGATTTTTCTAAGGCCTTTAATTCGGTCAATCACCATATTTTGCTCCAAAAAATTCATGCACTTGGCGTCGTTGGCAATTTGTTCAAGTGGCTCTCCTCCGAGCTTTCGAATCGAATATGTCATGTAACTTTCAATGGTTTTACCTCTTCCCCTTTTGTCCCGTCTAGCGGCGTTCTCCAAGGGTCCATTCTCGGTCCGCTTTTATTTGTTATCTTTATCAATGATCGGCCCTCAGTCATTAACTCCTCCTGCCTTCTTTATGCAGACAATGTGAAATTCTTCAAGGTCGTATCCTCTAAAAATGACCTTGACATACTGCAAGCTGATCTAAATTTCTTGGACCTCTGGTGTCAATCTAATCAGCTTCCTCTTAACGTTTCTAAATGTATACATGTATCCTTTTTCTCCAAACCTTATCCATTCATTGATCATTTCTTCATAAAAAATAAATGTCTTATCAGCGTGACTCATATCAAAGATCTTGGAGTCCCCTTTGACTCCAAACTGAAATTCGATCTTCACGTCTATGATATTGTTTCCAGAGCATCACGTGTATCTGGATTTATTTTACGTCACTCCATCATATTTTCTGAACCCATTTCTTGTATTAAGTTATTTGTAAGTTTAGTTTGTTCTATCCTTGAATACTGCTCCCCAGTCTGGTCTCCTTATTTCGTTTACCTTAAATCCTCAATCGAATCTGTTCAGCGTATGTTTACGAGCTTTTTACTGTTAAAATTTCGCATTCCTTATTGTTATTATCATGTTCGTTTGTCTATCCTTGGTATTCTTTCTTTAGAACACCGCCATATTTATCTGGATGAGTGTTTCTTTTCCCGTCTCTCCCTTGGTTACCTTAACACGAAGTTGGTAGCTGAAACCCCGGTCAGAAATGCTGTCCGTCCTACCAGAAGTTCTAAAATCTTTGATGTTCCGTTTGCCAGGAACGTGACTTATTTTCACTCTCCTCTACTAAGGATTACGCGTAGACACGATGATCTTCAGCTTGGATCTTTCCCCACTTCTTATCTCCATTTTAAAAATAGAGTCACTTCTGCGCTCGCTAAGCTTTGAATTTTTTCTTATATGTTTTCCAATTCTTTCTATCTTTCACTATTATTACTATTTTTGTAATTGGATTATATATGTAAAAATAGCAATGAATAAATAAATAAATAAGGAGTGTTCCGAACTTTATATTAGCTGGCAGACGAATAGTCTTTCGAAAAATGACTTTGACTGGGGCTTTGCCCGTCGATGCATGCTTATCAGCTCTAGAC
This sequence comes from Odontomyia ornata, assembly GCA_963969285.1. Taxonomy (NCBI): domain Eukaryota; kingdom Metazoa; phylum Arthropoda; class Insecta; order Diptera; family Stratiomyidae; genus Odontomyia; species Odontomyia ornata. Next base: position 161,458,211 of record OZ017741.1, read on the forward strand.
GCCATCAAGAATAATGGGATGTCCCGGTCCTAGTCCATTTGGTTCTCATTAATTATCTTATCCAGGTGTTTATTGAGTGTACCGTTGAAATATTCCACCATTCCATCGGATCGTCCTCACTTTCCATATTCCCAGCAGCTTGCACATTTTGCCAAAAACTAGTTACTCAAAGTTTCAGCGTTGATCTGAATGTAGTTCACAAGGCACGCCGTACCTACTGATCCAATTTCACACTAGCTTTTCGGGTACAATATTTACTTCCTGGGGACACTTTGGGCTACTTGCTGAAATAATTGGCCACACCCAGCGTCTATCGATTTCCCCATTTGGATTCAGGAAAGGATCCTGTGATGTCAACAGCAATCCGTTTTCCTTTCAGTAATCGCTTCGGACCTTTAACGGAAGCGCAAATCATGCATCTATGGCACCAGTCCTCTACGTCTTCTCGAGCGTGGAGCCAGTAGAACTTTTCCCGCAATTTTGCTAAGGTCTTGTTAGCACCAAGGTGGCCTCCCGAGGATTTTTCGTGCATTTGCTTAACCACATCGTGGATTTGGCACCTGGGAAGTATAGTTTGGATCCTATAGGAGCTGCCATCTGCCGTTTTCCATATCTGCTTTAGTACGCCACCCTCCACCTGCACGGAGTTCCATTGTGCCCAATAACTTTTCAGGGTAGCGCCATGCATCGAAATGTCCTTCAACTCAGGTCACCCAGTTGTCTCCTTCCATACGAGCCATGGCCCGATGCCTTCATCGGCTATCTGAGAATTTTGTACCTCTTCCAATGACCAGCCTGCATCGAATTCAGCCGTTCAAACTCGCAAATGAACGGCCGACTCCTTTTCTTCAATCCGTTGGCAATGCTTACAGTTAGCTGGACAGGGACGATGAAATAAAGCGTCAGCATTTCCGTGAGCTCAACCCTTCCGATGAACAATTTTGCAGCCGTATGGTTGCGACATGAATGTTTTCATTCATCCCGCAATTTGTCCCTCGGGGTTTTGAAGTTAAGAAGCCATCTCAGCGGCACATGGTCTGTTTAAAGAACAAATTTCTGGCCATATAGGTACTTGTGAAACTGCTTGGTGGCCTCTATTATAGCCAATAGCTCCTTCTTGGGCACGCAGTAGTTCCTCTCACTTTTTTGGGAGAACTCAACTGTAAAACGAGAGGACTCATACTTCACCATCGACCTGCTAGGAGAGTACAGCTCCAATTCCGCCGTGGCTCACGTCGGTGTCAACTAGAAACGCTTTTCCGCATTTTGGATATGCCGGCACGGGTAATTCGTAGAGCTTCTTCTTCAAGGTCTCAAAGGCTGCCTGGCATTGTTCTTTCCAGACAAAAGGACCATTTGCCCCGGTTAGCTGATGGAGACACTTAGCTATTTTGGCAAAGTCTTTGAGAAATCTTCGATAGTAGGTCACCAGCCCCAGAAAACTTCGTAGTTGGAGCTTGTTGTTGGGTGTTGGCCTGCTTTTCACGGCATCAATTTCCTCAGGGCCTGTTTTGAACCCTTCTGCTGATACAACCTGTCCCAGGTATTTTCCTTCAGCTACAAAAAGGGTTCAGTTGTCGACACCTCTTCTAAATTTCGCACATGCTCTTCGGACGTTCTCCCGATAACAATGATGTCATCTAGGTACATCAAGCAGGTTTTCCAGGTTAGGCCTCGTAGCGCATTTTCGACCAGGCGTTCAAAGGTGGCTGAAGTGATGCAAACCCCAAACGGCATCACCACACATTGCCACAATCCGGTCCCAACTAATAATGCGGTCTTCACTCGGTCCTTTTTGTCGATTTCCACCTGCCAGTAGCCACTCTTGAGATCAATTGTAGAAAACCATTTTGCGTAAGCTAAAGTGTTCATGATGTCATCTATATGTGGAAGCGGATAACTATCCTTTTTAGTGACGTTGTTAAGCTATCTATAGTCGACACAAAAACGAGTGCTACCATCTTTTTTCTTTACTAGAACTACTGGCGCAGCTCATGGACTAACAGAAGACTCGATAACACCTTGTTTTTGCATGTCCGAGATCAGTGCGCACACTTCTCCTTGTTTGGCTACAGAAAGACGTCTCGATGCTTGTCAAACCGGCTTGGCTCCCTGTATATATATGATGTGACCTTGGTTATCTAGGCTTATTGAGAAGATGTCACTGTACTTTGTGATCAGATCAGAGGCTTGCTTGAATAGCTGCACCAGCAATTTGGTTTGCTTCAATATTGCAGACGTGAAATCCCGGGCTTTGTCTGTATCTTGCCTCTTTTTTCAATGATAGTCATGAGTAGCTTCCAAAGAAGTGATGGTGGAAACGAGCTGGCGGCTGACAATGACTTGTTCCCCTTTCATGCTTGTGGTTGAGACTGCGGTGTTAAGGATTCTAACCGGCACGTATCCGTTCCTTATAGATCTTGCAAGGCTTCTTCTTACTATGAAACTACGCAATGCTGACGTCTTTGTTGGCTCTATCAGATAAGATCGGTGATCTCCAGAATCACCATCAAGCTTGGCCCAAACAATGCTCTCGGTAGATTTTGGTACATCAGTGTCGATACGTACTACCACATTCATCTTGGGAATTCGGACGCTAGAATCCTCCATCAATACTTCGATATTCTGCAATTTTAATACCTGTTTGTCCAAATCTAAGTTCATTCCATGTGGTCGCAAAAAATCCATTCCGAGGATGCAGTCATCCAAAATGATCGCGACCAGAAAATTATGTCAGAATGCTAGGTCTCCCAACTGTATCTGGAGGTTGACCTCTCTATGGACAGGTACAGTTTCTCCCGTAGCTGTCCGTAGTAAGAAAATCCTGCCTTTGTAAAGAAGTTGTTGCCTCACTTGATCTGATCGGATAATCAATCGGGTTGCACCAGTGTCGATAGTTATGGTGCAATGTTTGACCGGAAGGCATAAGTCCGCTTCTCCACGATACAGTCTTGACACGGTGATGGGGATGCTGGGGACGTCGATTCTCCTAGCAAACCTCTGCTCCACGAAGTTGGCCCCCACAGTTTGAAGGGCTTCCATTCTGCGCTCCTGACTCGGTCTGGATCTCCTCCACCCTAGACAAAAGCTCAGTTTTCTTCGCTTCTTATAGTCTCCTTGCAGATGCCCCTTCTCTTCGCCATTCCAGCATCTAAGCGCACTATTTACCTGTGGCTCTCACTCAGTTGGCACGCGCTCACACCTGCACTCGTCTGCCACTACCTCATGAACCCGGGTAGTGGTACGAGTCACATTTTTCGCTGCCTTAAAGTTCAGACTATGAGCCAATGCGTCCATAACCGTTTGTTTTTGAGCTAAACGCTGCTGATGGATGCTTCTGTTGCTGCGTCATCTCGATATTCCGGGCCATGAGCTGGGTAAGCCAAAAGTGCCCGTCACTCAATGTCTAAGGCTAGCTTTAGTAGTAAATATTCTTGACCGTTATTTGATCCATATGTGTTTCAAATGGTGTCTAATAAAAATAAGTCCTGTACTGTACCAAAAATAGGACTCTTCTATTTATTTCCTACAAAGGTTATGGGACATCAATAAGAAATTTATACAGGTGCAACTGATAACCTTTACTGACAGGAAAAAATAAATTAGTCTTTACCACACTTAAGATACAACTAATCAAAAAAAGATTTGGAGAAATTCTGAATGAAACGTGAATCAATTACAATCTTTCTTAAAATGTTGTTAATGGTTGAAACGAATAAACTTGAAAAAAATTTTACTTTTCCATTAATCTCAAGTAGAAATACGGCTAATTGCAAGACCAATAAGTAATTTAATATTTTTCAGAACGTGCCGCACATAAGATGAGGGCATAGCAAGCTTTTGAAAACATAGCAGAAAAGGAACCTGAACTTTGGAATTGCCAGAAAAATTGAAACGATTTTCATAGAACCGAAAGTCCATTTTAGATAGCTATACCATTGAATGAATTTCTATTTTGAAGCAACAATCAAATACTTATTTCAATAAAACATATCTTTAGAGAAGACTGATGGTTAATTTTCCACCTTTAAATCGGCTCCTTATATTTTGGTAGAAAGTAAGGTAAGGTAAAAGTCAGCAGAAATTGAAAAATGAAATTCAAGTTTCACACCTACCTTATTGATGAAGAGACAACTCCGAGAAAAGACCAACTTGTGACATATTCTCGCGTAATGCCATCCGCGCCAGATATATATTTCGTGCATTGATTTTATGGTTGCTAAATATTGTAAAGGAACAAAACCAAATCGCCAAATTCCTCGGAACGAGATGTGAAAACCCAACATCAAAGCTTTCTTTAACTGCTTGTAATAAATTTAACATTGCTTCGACGTGCTTTTCGTATTGGTATTTATTGCTGGAAAAGCGAGGGAGCTCCTTACAGACTGAGCTCCATTTCACCCCAAAAACGTCTTTCGCGTACGATTTGAATCAGCATGTGTTGCCTACGCAGTGTTAAAATGAGCGTTTTTCGAGTAAATGTATATCATATTGCTTGAAGTCGATATACGATAAATATGTGTGTGCTTCCGGCTCAATTCATTTCACAACTCGAAGCTACTCGTACATTGGATCTGTTGAAAAATTTCCTGCACATCTCGATTTCGAATCTTGGATTCAAAATCTGATGAAAAGCGAGAAACATAATGCCGGAAAATAAATATTTCCAGTAGAATATAACTTTTGTAGGATACTGTAAAGCGAGTTCTTTTGATAAAAACAACATCCTTATTTTTTATTCCCAACGCTATGCAATCTTAAAGTCAGTGAAATTTTTCCAGCCAATTTGAAAAAGTCACTTCAGATCTTACGATGCGAACACGAAGATCACGTAACACATAAATTTAAATATGGCTCCTGCGAAAGTAGTTATGCCAGAAAGTGAATGGAATTTTAAGAGGTTTTGTTAAGCGTTTCTGTTTAACGCGTGCTTGATCTCTTTCAACATTGCAGAGCGCACAGAAACACTCCTGGCTTTATCAAAACGAATGGATCTGCAAAATCCTGAATTGTTTATACAATAGGAATGATGACCTAGCCTACTTGCAATTAGTCAGATGTTTCCCCGAATTTCTCGGCCAATAACTCAGGATTCAATTCATTTTTTATATTCTTTGTACCGTTAGTATGTAGTACGTTCGTGCACAAACAAAAGTAAGTTTCCTGTTTGTAATTCACAACCCAGGGAAGCACAAATTCTAGTGAAATAGCATTCGTTCTGTATTATTCAACTCAAATAGAGAGTTGCATGGTGGAAGTAAATAAAAAGTCAAACTACGAAGAATCGCATTGTTAAGGCGCAAACCACCACCAAGAAAAGAGGAAGTCAAAACATTTTAACTTCTTTAGAATTTCATCATTTCTGATGCTTTCACCTCTCCCATGCGCCACGCTTAAGCGGCGAACATTCCAAGCCTCCCACATATTCTGGGGTTGACAACAAAAGCTTCGGAGTTTATTCCTTTGTTGTCTCTCCAATAGTCATCCTCTGAGTCCTATCAAATGGGAAGTGCGATAAAATGTTATTGAGGCTGTTATTATTGTAAGATGATGCCGCAATCATATTTCCCTAAGAATTTTTCGCATCAAATTTATTGACAACGATAGCAATAAATGGAAGAATACAAATTGTCGAAAATCAGATCAACTTAAATTTTATGAATAGCATTTTCTTGGATGGTTACTTTCTAAAGAAAATGTTTCTGTTAAAACCCCCAATAAACGCGTGCAAGTTCAATGACTACCTTGTGATCTTTTTTTAAGGGAGATGCGCAGTTTTCGAGGGAGAGTGATTAGGTTCACATTAGTTTTTTTCAAAATTTTTATAATTTTCTTGAGTGCGTAAGTTTAGAGTGTACATATAAAATGCAGTAGATGAAAGTTATCATAACTAAAGCTTACAAATAGCTATGCTTTATATTTTCCTAATGTACCAATTGCCTCTTGATGAGTGCTGTAGGGTCAGTGCTAATGTACGGAGCAGATGTATGGGGCGACGCTCTCAGCAAGGAGGTATACCGAAAACGATTGGCACAGGTACAGAGAAGAGGAGCACTGAGAATTGCATCTTCGTATCCAACAGTCTCCGACTCGGCGGTGAGAGTGATTGCAGGCGTGATACCTGTCGCCCTCCTTGCTAGAGAGCACCGCGCTATTTACATGCGCCAAAACGAGGATGCGAGGGAGATGGTTGTCCGCGAGGAGAGACAACGCTCGCTCAACGATTGGCAGCAGTCTTGGGTGAATTGCACGAAGGGAAGGTGGACTGCGCGCCTCATCCCGGATGTGAGACCGTGGCTAAATCGAAGGCATGGTGAGACTGACTTCTATCTGACCCAGCTTTAGAGCAGGCACGGGTGTTTTCAGTCTTACCTGCACAAGATCGGCAAGTCACGGTCTCCCGATTGTCGGTTTAGCCCAGGAGAGGAGGACAATGTCTGTCACACATTTTTTGCGTGTACCAAATGGGCCAGGCTGCGAAGGGAACTCTACAGGGAGACGGGAGAGCTCACCCCGGATAATATAGTTGCGGTGATGCTCGAATCGGTTGACAAATGGAACCAGGTGGCACATTATGCTCGGGCAGTCCTAAAATATAAAAGGGACTCACAGCAGCCGGAGGCACTGGGGCTGAGGGATCGCTCTTCTGGCAATTCCTCTTCCCCTCTCCCCTCCCGCTAGGAAAGGGACTCCCCAGCTTGAAGGCACCCCACGGCGTAACAAAACGAGACCTGGCCCGAAGTAATGTGTCAAACGGTTCCAGGCTAGGTTCCAGATTGACAGGGGAGGTGTTTAGTGGGTAGTCCAAAGGTATCCTCCATGGGCATAAATGCCTTCACCTCCCTACCACAAAAAAAAAATGTACCAATTGTCAGAAACTCTTTAACTTCTAAAGGGTAGTCAACGCAAGTATATTTATAGCCCCTATCGGGCCTCAGCTTAGAGGTAATTATAGTATCCCATTTTCTTGATCGAATGTATCGGCACACAGGAAGATGATGTGGTCAGTACTACGCTTTGGCCGTATGTCCATCCACTCAATGCGATACGTCTTGGTTTCAAACCAATATGCATCAGAACCGAACGGGTTTATAGTCCGACCAAAGAAATGCTCGAACTGAACCTCGTTGTCAACAATGAGACTCGAACCAGGTGTCTTCAGCTTACGCAGTGACTACTCTAACCGCTACACTATGCGGAATATTTGCTTTTTATGGGTTTTAAAAAAATTTCACAGTTTGGTTCAAAGTTTAATTTTATCATTGAAAAGACGGATTCGATTAAGAAGCATAAAGGCATGGAATATGAGGCAGTTTTAAGTAATAAACAGCTTTTATCGTACAAGCTAGCACAAAAAACTAGTATTGTAAAATAACATAGAACAATGCTCTATTCTTAAGAGTAGCTTTAAATATTCGAAAAAAAGTTAGAGTCTAATAATATTGTTGTGACAAATGCTGATAAAAACAAACTACCGTGGCTATTGATGGATAAATGTACCTTCCTAAAATATGGGAATTTTTAAATGATAATTTTGAAATTTAACCTTAAAACCCAACTGACAAATACCAAAAAGAAATTACTAAAATAAAATGTATAAGAGTAGTATACTAGTTGGCCATCTCCCTACTTACTCAGTTCTAATATGAAACCTCAACTACCTAAACATAAATTACATAACGATAACTATCCCATACGACTGGTTGTATCATTCATAAATTCTACATCTAATAAAATTTCTGCAATTCTCATAGACATAATTAACTCATATACAAAACTTAGATTAACATACAGTATTCAAAATTCATTAGAATTGGTTGATAAAATTCATTTTATATAGCTTCAAGATAAAAGTTTCATGGTCTCCTTTGATGTTAAAAACCTTTTTCCTAGTGTCCCTATTATCGACATCCAAAATATTCTCAAAGATGTATTACTCCTAAATAGAACTGATGAATTAATAATAACAGAAGGTATTATGTTGCTATTGAAAGTTTGCCTAAGTCAAAATTATTTTGATTTCTCATACAAATTATAGCACAGAATCAAATATCATGAAACCAATAGCCAAGAATAATGGCTATGATTCACATCTGATTGATTCTATCGTAAAAAAAAATTCCTTCGTAAACTGATTTTACAGTTTAGTGTATGGAAAGGCCTCCCTAAAAACTTTTTTTTTGTAGTTGGATGGTGAATGTCATTAACGCACAAATTGTGGAACTCCCATGCTTGCAAGAAGGCGACTGGACTACCCACTAAACACCCTCTGTCAACCCGAGAACCCAGCCTAGGACCGTTTGACACATTACTTCGAGCCAGGTCTCGTTTTGTTACACCGTGAGGTGCCCTCTTCTATCGGGACGGAGAGGGGAAGAGGAGTCCTTGTGAGTCCCTTTCATCTTTTAGGACTGCTTGAACATAATGTGCCACCTGGTTCCATTTTTCAAATGATTCGAGCATCACTGCGGCTATATTATCCAAAGTGAGTTCTTCCCTCTCACCTTAATAGCCCCTTTACACCTGTCCTATTTTTTGTTTTTCTTTCCTGGGCAGTATTGACAATAAGGAGACCGTGACTTACCAATGTTGAGTAGGTAAGACTGAAAAGTCGAGGAAAAATACCTCAAATACACAAAATATCACATTTGGCGAATACATTATCGAGAATGTTAGTGTATTCGTGTATTTAGGCGCCAAAATAACGAAAACGGGCAATGAAAGAGACGAAACACGCTGAAGAATACAGGTCGCAAATAAAATATTCTATTCAATACTGACGATCTTGAAGACTAGCTGCATATACAGAAAAACAAAGCTCTGAGCATTAGAATCTGTGGTAAGACTCGTGTTATGCTATGGGAGTGAAATATGGACCCTAACTCAAGCATCCGCAAATATATTGAACGCCCTTGGGCCATGCGTCCTGAGGCGAACAATCGGAGCAAAGCTGGACAGGGACCAATGGCGAATTCGATACAACTATAAGCTGTATGAAATTATTGACGAACCGGAGGTCTCAAAGGTTGTAAGATTGCGGAAGCTGTAATGGGCTGGACACATGAATCGAATGGACAAGCAACGGATACCCAAAAAGGTATTCGTTGGGAGAACTGTAAGTCGGCGGCCAGTTGAGAAACCGAGGAAACGCTATTCTGACTTGGCCGACGAAGTCAGTTCATCGGTTCTCGGATTCCGGAATAGGAAGCCGCGGTCAACGGACCGAGACAGTTGGAGGCGCTGTTTGCAGGAAGCGAAGGCCCGAAAGGGGCTGTAGTGATAAGAAGAAGGAGAAGAAGAAGACTGAAAACACCCATGCCCGCTCAAAATAGAAGCCAGTCTCACCATCCGGGAAGAGGCATGCTGTCCAACTTCCCTTCGTGCAAGCTACCCAAGACTGCTGCCAATCGTTGAGTGAGCGCTGTCTCTCCTCGCGGACAACAATCTCCCCCGCATCCTCGTTTCAACACAGATAAATAGCGTAGCACTCTCTACCACGGAGGGCAAAAGGTATCACACCTGCAATAACTCTCAAGGCCGAATCAGAGACTGTCGGATATGAAGATGATCCTCAGTGCTCTTCTTCTCTGAACCCATGCCAAGCGTCGATACAACTCCTTACTGAGAACAGTGCTTTCTGGAAGAGCTGGATCCCTCTAGGTTGGCCATAAGTCAACCCAAAGCCGATACTCCCAAAGCAGCCTTCTCAGCTGTTGCCCTGATTTGCATAGAGAAACGTATCTTCAAGTCAATCAGTAGCACCAGGTACTTCACCGCTGACTTCGATTCGATTAGTATGTCTTCAATAATGATCATCCTTATTCTAGGGATTCTCTCCGTTGCTAAGATGACCACTTCGGTTTTCTCCAGTGCTAAACTGAACCCGCGAGCAGTCATTCAGTCTCTTACTCGGCGCATCAGCATACGTAGCCTACGTTGCGCTTGTGCAATGGTGTGTCCAGTAACCAGAGCTACAACATTTTCCACGTAGCCGATCAAGCGAAACTCATCTGACATCTCCAGTCTCTGTAGCCCGTCGTAAGACACGTTGCTCAGATTTGGACCTAGAATAGATCCCTGGGTAACACCCGATGTAACTTCCATCTTTTGTTGGCCCTATGTGGTGTCTAAAAGCAGGCTGGGGTCCTTCAGGTAGTCCCACAAAAGCCAAATGAGATATTCTGGAACTTGAAATGGGTTTTTTAGTGCAACCAGAATATCCATCCACCTAACGGAGTTGCAGGCGTTCCTGACGTCAAGTGTCACCAAAAAGACGATCCGTCGCTTGGTGCGGCTATATGCCTATGCCTTTTGGACCATGCTCACCACCCTTGCAATCGCATCAATGGTACAATATTCTACTCTAAAGCCATACTGCTAAGGAGATAGGCCTCCTGCAGCACGAATCGCGTCAGTGAGTCTTCCCTTGATGAGTTTCTCTAGCACTTTTCCAGCAGTGTCTAGCATGCATAACGGTCGCAATGCAGATGACATTCCAGGATTTTTCTTCAAGTTGCTGATAAGCACGAGCTTTGTTACCTTCCATCGTACGAGGGAACCGCCCGTCCCATAGGCAAGCGTTGAATATGCTAAGCAATAAATCAGGACAATAGTGATAGACAAGCTGGGACACCTCTGGTGGAACACCATCTGGATCTGGAGCTTTCCTGGTTTTCGGTGAAATGACTGCCTCTTACAGTTCCAGCTGTGTGAAGAGTGGACACTTGACTGACGTTTCACCATGGACAGCGTCAACACAGACGGTGCCCGCACTATCTCGTTTACCTTTTTCCCATCATGTATGCAAGGCGTTCATAAAGCACCAATCTTCTGCCTAATTAGCTTGTAGTCAAGGCCCCACGGATCCTAGATCTTGAAAACAGCGAGCCTTGCTCTTGTTAGTCAATTTGCGAAGGCATTTCCTAGCCAAATTATATGCTGCCACCCGGTTGCATGCCACGTTACGCCTTGTGACGCTTCTTTTGCTTTTCAGCGATTTCTGTTGACCACCAGTGCACTAGGAGCTTGCCGTGCCAGATTTTTTGATGGGGCATAGAAGCATTGCAAGCAGCCCTGATGATTCTCATACTTGAGTTTACCACGTATTGGGCTGCCAGTTCTTTCATCCCTTACGAATCATCCTGCAACGGAGAACTTCGACAAACATCTCGACGTCCATCCTTCCGATGTCTCATCTAATTGTAGAAAGCCGAGGGCACGGACGTTAGAGGATGGCATCACTGATCTCAAACAGAATGCATTGATGATCACAGGGTGAGTAGTCCTCTAATACGCGACTTGGCCGCCATTTCTAGGATTCCTTCTCCCGCAGATCTGTTTGAGTCATATCCCATTCAATTGCTTTAGCGTTGAAGTCTCCCTTAACCAGCACGTTTCCGTCTGCATTCGAAACAGCACCCTCCAAAGCATTTATCTTGGCTTGAAAAGATGATATCGATTAGTTCGCCGTTAGGTACATACAAAAAAGGTGGTCCCTGAGCCCCAAATCCACACAAAACCTTCATCCTGTCGACAGCTCTTCGCCTGGAAATCACTTTTTCGAACCCAGATGGTGGCAGCACCACTTTCATTAAGATACCAGGATGCCGCACTTTTATCATGGTGTTGCTCATTCAGCAGCAAAAAGTCGGCTTTCAAGCCTCTCACAAACTACTCAATCCGATTTTGGGCGGTTCAACTGCCGTGTATGTTTAGCTGCTGGATGTAGGTCATCGAAGTTTTTCAAGATAAGGTCTTTGATAAGCATTCTGGCTTTGTTGATTTTCTGCAATTCATCCCATTTCTGACATGTTGTGCCACCCTTGTTAATTTGGATTTAGTGGAATGTCTAGCTCGAAAGCTATATTTTTCTTTAGGAATAATTTACCTGTCCTCAATGCATGCAGTCAATTGAGTTAAAATTAACTTTTCTGTGAGTTTAGAGAGAGAAAATAGAAGAGTTATTTGATGCCAAATTTGCAGGAAAGTAGGGTCTTTATCTAATTCCAGGGTCAAGATAATGACCATTTTTCACGATTTTGAGAGTTTGCGTAGGCAATAATGGTGCTGATAATGTCCACAAGGATTTGTAAGATGTTGTCTGGTCGCCATTTTAGCATGATATTGGGCTGTCGGTTTCTTTGGTGTGCTTATCATGTTTTTAAATTCAGATAAGTCTAGTGGATGGATTTCATTAGTGTCTGCTGTCTAGGGAGATAGCAGTCGTTGCGTAAAGAACTCAATTTTGCCTTCAGAATCGTTCGCGTAGAATTGCAGTTTAAGAGTGTCTACAAAGGATTTGGTTTTTCTAGGTTATCACATTTGAAGCCATTTAGTTCATAGAAGGGAGATTTATTTTATTTTACGATCTGAAATACCTTGAGACGTGCCAGAAAAAAATCCAAAAATCCTTCCCATATGGTGATACGAAATTTGCGAATCTGATCAAATATTTTGTTGGTTGACCGATTGGCTTTGGTTTTTAATCAGGGATTATCCGTGTTCCTAGCTTGTTTTTATAGTTGATTCCTTCTCTATATCTGGAGCCTGGGTGAGTTCATAGGGATAGTGTGTCCATACTGGAGCTTGGGCTGTATTATTTTTCTGGGTGAGTAGGATTTTGTTGGTAAGTTTTTCAATGCTTTCGTCGACATCACTAGCTATATTAAACCATTGCGTGAGGCCTTCTCAGGTGATACCATCCCTAAAAGCTTTCAAATTTCTAATTTTCTTTACCTTTTCAGGCTAATCTATGAAAGTTTCCTCAATCAAGAAATAAACCGGTTTGTGGTCAGAAGTTATTTCATCGAGTACCTTTGTTCAGAGATCATGGGGAAAATCTTGTGAGACTCCAAAGTCAAGTCATTTTGCATATGAAGTCTATTGTCACTTGCAGTGATGAATCTGTTAAGCTCATTCCCAGTTCAATTGCTTCTCGCAGCACCCCAGGAATGATGATAAGAGTCGAATCACCTATCACCAGGAGTGCGCGTTCAAGCTCAAAGAGGGAGTCTAAGTCTAGATATATCGTTCCAGTTCAACATCCTGCAAATTCAACGAAATTGTTTTTATTTTAATTGCTGTCGCCTCTACACGTTGAAGCTATGGGCTTTGAATCAGGCAGTGATTCCCCTTTCTTATCATAAGAATGACCGTTCCACCTCCCTTTCCTGTCGATCTCTCATTTCTATATAGTTAATAGTTAGAGAAGCGGAAATGTGATTCATGTGGGAAGTCATTGGGTGTTGCAAGTTAGAATTTGTGGTATGAAAAAATCCTGCACCATCATGGCCGTTATTTTTTGCATTATCAATTGCACATATGACTGCGTTTTGATGAAAAATCGCTCCATTTTTGGTGGAGTGAATGTGTTCCATTGAGTAATTAAATAGTACTGGAGTGGACAACCACGTGAAAATATGGTTGCAACAACCCCTGCGACAACTTTTCCTACTGCTACGCTCTTGTTTACAACCTTAGAGAGAGCCAAATTGCACGAGCAAACATGGCTGCTGCTCAATGTAAACAAATTTTCATACAATACCAAAAATTTGCTTTCTATTTGAAAAACCTTCAGCATTGTATGAAAACATGCAAAACATTAACATATTAACTACTCACTTGAGAAATGAAGCACCTACAGATCCTTTTCTGCTATGATTTTTACACGAAGGCACTACACATTTCATTTTGAAATTGTAAATTAATTTCACAGTGTCATACATTAAAGTTACTTGAATTATAAACCACAATCGAATCTTTAAACACTTGGAATGAATTTAAATCGCGACCACTTTCCACAGTTTTAATATCGGACAAAATTCGCCACGAAACTTGCAAATTGGCCAATTTGGTGTCAAATTTGCATCAGTCAACTTGACAGACAGTTCACATCTAGTCAGCTTCTGGAACATGAAAGTGACCAGCAAGAGGCAGATGAGGAGAAAATGACAGACAGTTCGCTTGGAAGAGAGCAGAAACCGCTTGCATGCTCTCTCATGCATTTTATATGAGCTTAGCCCATCCAGTTCTTATTCATCTGAGATGTGTTCTACTGCTAGAAAGGAGCAATCTTGTTGGTGATTGGTTTTGGGGGTTTTACACTGGGCTGTTGTTTGTTTTCGGAGATTTATGTAAAAGTTTTCCTAAGATTTTTGAGGTTTTTAGGATATCCTCCTTAGTTAGCGAAGTGTTTTCTTCCACAATTGATGCCTTTAAGTTTTTCGGTGCTTTGTTTCTTGTGGAATGTAAACTGATGAAGGCCATCGCACTTTACACAGTGACCTTGAGCATGGCCGTGGCTGGATGAAAGAAAGTTAACGCTGAATGCCAAGCGACTTTTAAAGGCCAGCTACTGAGAATGGTAAAGTAGTGTTTATGGGGATATTACATGTCCGTTTAGGAGTGCAGTGATGAACTGCTCTCTCAGTAAGCGTATACGTGCTAGTAGCTAGCGTTACGGTGTCGTGTTCTTTCCACTAGCACAAGGATCAACTTTAAAAAATTTCACACTTACGGTTTCTCAGTGATAAATTGTATTCATTTGACAAGTCTCAAAGGCCGAGGAGACCAGCCGAAGGACATGACAATAAGGAAACGCGACGACTATTTCAAACTACCCACGCGTAAGATTTGACATGAATCCGTTGTTGACGTGGGTATTCACAGCCCACAAAAAAATTACGGCATCCGTGTGGTAGTGGTACCCATTCGCACCCTTCCTAACAGGATCCACGATCCATATGATGACTTGGCCATGAGAGGAGTGGAAGGCTAATAATCTTAGGTGAGAGCCCCTGAAACAACTAGAAAGGGAAGCTACACCTGATGGCCAGCTAATTTTTTTGGGAAGAGCCCTTTAAAGTTGCGGGTCCTATACGCGTTAGAGGGAAAGAAGAGGACCAGTTATTTTTCTCTTAGAGACTTTTCTTTTCAACAAGAAAACTTACAAATTTTATCTTCCATCTACGATACGCTATGATTATATTTCCTTGTCTTTGTTTCTTAACTATTAATTTTTGCATATAATATATGCAATAAAATATATTTTAATCATCAAATAATTTTAAAAACATTAATTTAACAAACACATTTAATTATTCTTAGTTTTATTTATTTAAATAATAAAAAGAAAAATTTCAAACACACCTCATTCGTTGCTGAACGCTCATTGCAGGGATACGGTGGCTGAAAAACAATTCCATAATAAAAGATAATTGTACCCATCCGGAATATTACAAAACATGAGGATGCGTTATTAATTAATAACGAACTCTCAATCTAATAGTCCGAAAAATGCTTTCAATCAATAACCAATTAACCAAGCAAAACTTTTACTATTCTTTATGTTAATTACACTAAACTTGCGTAAATAAATTCATGTGCCGATCGCAAGTTTCACGTACAATATGAGAATATTTTTCACGACCTTGGTTCTTCTCTTGCAGTTTGATAATGTAAAAGTTATGAACTAAGATTTATTTGTTTTTTCATTAAACGTGGTTTTGTGTTTAACTATATGGATATTGTAATAGCATCACACCAACTTTTCAAATAAAATATAGTCATTTCAGGGAATTTCACATCTACGGCAAAAATTTGACCACATATCTAAGGCACAACCACGTCCACCATATGCAAGAGAATGCAGTGTAAAAAGGAAAATCATACTCTAGTCTATCATCAAAATCGCTGCAAGTGGACTGTTTACTTGCATCCACACCAAACTATCTTCTTCTTCTTCTTTGTAGCACTACAGCCCCTCTCGGGCCTTCGCTTAGAGATAGTTAGAGTATATCATTTTCATGACCATATTGATTTTTTCGGAAGTTGGTTTGGTCAGTATCATGCTCCCGTGTGCCTGCTCAGTTATAATATGATTCTGATTAAATCAGTACATATCACCACTGAGTGAACACTCGTAGTCCGTCCGAAAAATCCCCTGAACTAAATCACGTTGCTTTCAAAGAGATTTGAACCTGGGCCCTTCGGCTTATACACCAAACAATATAAATCTTTATATGTTCTGCTCTCATAATATGGAATTAATAAAGGAATATTGAATTAACTTTGACGAGTTTTATGATACTAAAAAAAATATACGTATCTTCTCCTGTTAATTTTCTATGAACTGCAAATAAATACTTTCCAACGTAAGGAACTTCAACATCTCAACTGTCACTTTCTTCACTATTTTTCACTTTTATTTCACTTTCAATACTCTTGCCCAATACCAACCTGTGTGGGTACTTAGCCGTGGAGAGCCCATTATCCCCTAAATCCTTTCCACCAAATCAATTATTTATAGCTCTAGCCATACCAGCTTCTTGTCTATCAAATATCGACGTAGAATTGAATTTTTTGAATTAAATTAATTAAAATGTAATTTTTGCGCAAATTGGCAATAATTACTGGCGAAAATCAAAATTTAGGAACACCTCATTTCACGCCCCGCATGCTTGTACTAGTTCTTCCTTCCTTTTCCCTACGAATTCACTTCATCTTCTTAGCACTACAGCCCCCCTAGGGCCTTTGCTTCCTGCGAATAACGCCTCCAACTGCCTCGGTCCATTGACCGCGTCCTCCAATTACGAAATCCGAGCAGCGATGAACTGTTTTCGTCGTCTGAGTTACACCAGCATTTCCACGGTCCTCGCGTTCCGGTCTTCAGGTCTCCCAACGAATACCTTTTTGTATATCCGTTGTTTTCCATACGATTCATGTAGCCAGCCCATTGCAGTTTCCGCAATTTTACAATCGCTGAGACCTCCGGTTTGTCAAAAATTTCATGCAGATCATGGCTGTATCGAATTCGCCATTGGTCCTCGTCTTACTTCGCTCCGATTATTCGCATCAGAACCCGTCGCTCAAAGGCGTTCAATATACTCGCTGATGCTTGGGTTAGGGTCCATGTTTCACACTCATAGCATAACACAAGTCTTATCACAGATTTGTATACTTGGAGCTTTGTTTTTCTGTGTATGCAGCTGGTCTTCAAAATCGTCAAACTGAATAAAATGTTTAATTTGCGTGCTGTATTCTTCGGCGTGTTTCGTCTATTTTATTACCCATTTTCGTAATTTGGCGCCTAAGTACACAAATTCGCTAACATTTTCGATATTGTATTCACCAAGTGCGTTTTATTTTTATTGATTTGTAGCCCTACTAGTTTTGCTTCGCTGTCGAATTTCAGGAACACCACTTTGGCAGTTGTTAATGACCGTCACAAATTGTTGATGTCATCCGCGTACACTACTACTTGGTTCGACTTATATAGTAATGTACCTCGCGTATCAACTGGTGGGCCACAAATGTATTTGAAAGCGTTTCGTCACCGCTCTCACTTCCAATTATAGCAAATATTCTCACAACTTCGATACCGCTGATGGGCTACATTGTAAGTTTTTTTTACACCGACATCTTGCCCAATTTAACGCACTGGAACACTGCACATTCCGATACACTCCACCCATTTATTTGAATACACGGATTTCACATCACACACAAAATATTTGCGATTGCACTGATCGCGAATTACCTTTTTGCAACAATATCGCTTTTATATTAAGGTTTTCAGGATTTACGGGTTAGTACCACAGGCTGTAGGGTTGAACGAGACGCGAATTTAATTCTTGGTTCTTACACTCGTGTTGTGTTTTTCACAAGCCAAATCTTTGGGATTATTTAATTTTCTCGGACTCGACGAGATATTCCTTCTTCCCATCCGATAACAAGGTGTAATGTTATGCGAACGAAAATTACGTAGATTGCGTTAAAGTTTGATTAAAGTTTATTCCGCGAAGTCATCGAACGAATGAACTCGTGTGAGAATCAACAAGACAAGCAATGGGAAGAAGCTCAACTCATCTGACGGGACGAGTCTTTTCATACATCGTTATTGTATGTTGCTTCTTTTGCACACATCCAAATTGATATGCCCTCGTGATCGCCCCCGTCAAAAATGCCGTTAAGCTTTCAGCTTAGTTTTGGGTTTGAGTTGACAACTGCAGAAGTGGCTGCCATTACCACAACCCACATTAGGCAAAAGCCTGTTGCTACACTTCTCGCAACCTACCCTAGGTATAAGTACGTTATTATAGTAACGCACACAATTCAATAAACTATAACGACTCACGTGCCGACATGGCAGACGTTTGCTCGCTAGGTATATGAAGAGTTGTGGAGGTGCCAACGAAAATTCGAGGTTATGTACGGTTTTGAGACTGATTGCTACAGTGTAATCCAGATGGCCCGCGGAGAACACAATAGCGCTCCGAGTAAAGAGAAAATTATTTCAGTTCTTATACCCGTTTGACTTTTATCGCCTTCCAAAGGAAATGAATAGGAGTTTGTTTACTTCTCAAAGCTAAGCTATCAGTGGAAGGTGCGAAACGTATGCTTCATTTGCTCGTCTTGAAAAGTGTAGGAGTACAGTGGACAGTGCCAGGTAAATTTTAAGCATGCTTGGAATGCGTTTTGTACGACTTCATTTGAAAAATTGTATATATTACGCGATATAAGCATTTGATTATACCGCAGTTGGCTGGCATCCCACAGGAGCTTGTCTAATAGTAGGCAAATTGCTACCATATGGTCTCGTATCTGACGTGAGCTTTGGTTAAAGGTCATAAATATTAATATTGGCAAGTTCTTTTCCTCAATCTTTTAAAAACGAGTATATTATCAGAATAGTTATCATCAATATTAGATATGGAATACAACTAAAAATAGTTCATTCAGGAAAAAATAAAAAGATTTAATTTTAACCTATGCAACAATTTCATTTTTTCAGACCCAATAGTAATTATTCTATTCAACAACAGTAACGAAAATAATCCCAATCGCTTTGCTTTCAAAATGCAAAAGTTGAATAAATTTCCATCCTACTCCAATTCCTTTTACCCATTTTATATTCAAGGATACATATGTTGCCAATCCTTCTATATTTTATGGCAAGCAGCTGGTATCTTTTCATTGGAACATAAAGTTGAGCCATTGCAATCCTTTCAAAAGATACTTTGTACATATGAATGTCCAACAAATTCACATGTTTAGGATAAAAGAGTTTCGTTTTGGTTAACATTCTGGGCCCCTTTGTTGCTACCGTTCTATCTTCGTTTTCTTTTCTCTATCTTAAAATAGGTTTCGCAAAACCATTACAATGCGGGGGAACGTTCATAACGTACATTAAAGTTGTCGTTTGCTCCACAGGTCTCAATCGAATATATCTTTCGTGATTGAGAGGACTCTGCAGTGTAATCAAGAGCGTGAGACGTACCGACTGTTCATTTGGCATTCTGCATTTCAGAACACTGTTTTAATCCGCTTGAATTCGTTGCTCGAAATAGTCGAGTTCGGAAGTTTTTAGGGTTTGGTAAGTAGTACAATCACGACCCGTGTCCGCCTGTCCGTCCATTCGTATGTTACAGCAGTTTTTCTCTGAAATTATAGAAGCTACAGCCACCACACATTGTGGAGAGGTCAGAAGTGATAACTTTTTGAACGTTTTGGGTCAAAATTTTTTCAATAAGTTTTAACCCTACTCTATGGGAGGGTGACGCGTCAACGATTTCTTTGCATCAAATAAAACCGGGTCGGGTGACATTGAGATGTTTTCAAAACAGTTTTTAAAATAACCGAATCAGAAATTTCAGGGGAATTGAATCGTACCTAATTTAATTATAGTGATTGAAATTTTTTTGCACTACAACAACAATGCGTGGTCATGGCACAATATGCGTTGATAACCGACTTAGACATTACGGGTTGGTTAGGATTCGCACGAAAATTTCAAAAAAAAATGTATCATGACAATCTTTGAAAATTTGTTCAACGGATGAAAATGAGAATGTTAAAGAAATTTTTGTTATTTTTTCCCTCCATCGAAATTTAAAGTGCACGGTACTTACTTTAGTTGAAATTTTTAATAAATATCTTAAGATAAATGCTTACATTCACAAGTGAAAAGAGTCACGGAGGTGCGTTGCTATCAGAAATAACTTAGAGGGCCGATTTCTCTCTATTATGTAAATTCAACATTATTCCCAGTAACTTATGTACCCATGTACCCTTGAATTCAATGAGTTTAATAAATGAATAGTCCTATCAAATCTTATTACCAACGTTATAGCCGTTTGAATTGTCTTCAGTTACTACTATATATAAGAGTTTTGTATCAAACCAGACACATCAATTTTGTTTAGATTAAATGATTAACATAAAAATATTTAAGACAGCATTCAGTCAATGATACTGGGATTAGTGCAACAAAATGGCAACTGCTTAAAATGGGTTATTGATTTTGATATTTATTATGTAGCATTCTCTTGTGCTGGTTTGCGGAGGTTTGTAATGATTTGATGTCTAAGTCCGGACGAGGAACCGACCTCTCATCGGTTCTAGAAGTTAAGTCTGAGTAGTGCCAACGGATGGTACCAACCAGTCAACCAATCTGTGCACCGTAATCCATTTTCGCGGTGGCTGCTTGTCGGCCAGCTAGATCGGAGAGGATTTCGGTCGCGGGTCTCCAAATGGATTACGCTCATTTACAATCTTCAGCCACCAATACATGCCCGTTTTCAAACGCGTCACCAAAACAAAACCATACGGAGAGGAAACCTACTTTACGTTACTCCGTATTTCTTCATACAACCAGTCAAAGGACAAAGATCTAATCTTTACTTCGCGTTCCCGAACTTCCGACGCGGTACCGAAAAATATACTACGTTAACGTAAATCCGAACAAAAACTATGCTAAAGAAAAACCAAAATCAACAAAGGTACCGCGTACCGCGCGCGACGCGAAACCGACCTCAGCAGATTTTCTCAAACCCTACCCTCGCGACTTACCATGCACTCCACTGGACCACTGGAAAGGAAAATCGTGTTTTGAGTTAGCAATTTATATTATTTTTGTTATATTTGCATAAGATATGATTATTATTTAAATGATTTACAGTTCTAACTTAAATACAAAAAAAAAGAAAACTAGAATTATTTACTTATTTACACAATGTTTATGTCCTGATCTTCTGTTTCAATTTTATTGTCTTAAATATTTTCTCATTTGTATTTTTGATAAATAATTGCATGTATGGATTTTTTTATTATGTTTTCATTCTAGTGTGAACACCACTTCAGTTGCAATCGAATAGAGGATTATATGTAAATCTAATGTATATAGCAATGTAGAACCATATAAAAGTACATAATGTGGAACTTTTGTAGCGATAATTTTCATATAAACATGTTTATATATTATTATATGTTTACAACCAACTAAGAAAATAACAAATGAAAATTAAAAGAAAATCTGCGATTAGTCTTTTTATTTACCTTACGTGCAGAGTACAGTATGGTTTTGTTTTGGTGACTATTTTTTTGTTAAAGTGAGTTATTACTCAATCATTTCAAGATACTTAGGCTCATTGAAGCTTCACTTTGCCAATAGGTTTGTTTTTCCCTTTTTTTTGGGTGTCGTTTTAAGGCATTTTAAGACAATATTTTTGTTTTCGGCGCACTCAACAAAGTAAATAAAAATTTTCATGCAGCAAACATTTAAAAATAAAATGGAATATGCTGATAAGCACTAAAAAGTATAAAGCGTGCTTTTTATACAATATTGGATTCGGGCATATGAGTATAATAAATTTTTAACACCGACAATTCCTTCAAACCACCTCCGAACTCGTTGCAACAACCCGAACATAATTTAATTCTAGACCGCTATGTCGGCGGCTTTTAATGAATATCTTCGATTAGTTTTAATATGCACGCCTATGCAGGAAATACTTAATCGCGAATGAAAACCATAAACGACTCAAGCTGCAATCAACTTCACCTCGTGTGCTTTGGCGAAGTTTTTTTTTCTTCTTCTTTTAGAAACTAACAAAACGAGTGCATAATGGTTGATTAAGAAAGTGCATAATGGTTGATTAAGAAAGGAAATCACTAAACATGTGTGTAAAATTAGTCGACTTGGTCGAGTTGGAAAACATTGTAAATAAAATTTCACTCCGTCAGATATGAAATTATGTGTTTGTGCTATGAAATATTTTTTTTGTTTTGTTGTGTTTTGTTATGAACTCTCTAAGATAGTTTCGACCGTTACAGTAATAATGTTAAGAAGTTTGTTAACATAATTCATTGTCAGTACAAATTTCAAACTCTTGTTTAAATTAATCCCTCTTTATGAGATTACTAGGACTGTCGAATAATTCAATCGTTTTTCTACTTTTCTTGTTAACAGTTGGAACGTTGCGGGAAAACGACATTTCGTTTTTTTAGGGGTTACCCATGATATCGTAAGATACAAAATACAAAAACTAATAATTCTAAGTCCACAAAAACAAAGTCCCTGAGCGGATAATCCATTTTTTGTATTTCAATAAAATAAATCCTACAATCACTAAATTCATAATCACCAAATCTACGATTACAAAATTTATTTATTAATATAATGATTGAAATTCCTACAGGTTTAATAAATGTCTTTTAGCATAAATTTTTTGTGACAAAAGCAATTCTATCAAAGATTCGAAATTAATGTTCTTTAGGCGAAAATGTTTCATGCGTTTGCCATCAGTTTCCACATTGGCTACATTCTTCTTCTTCTTCGTAGCACATATAGGGTGATTCATAACAAGTGTACACATGTGAATGGGCCTTAACGCTTATTTATCACCAATTCCAGTCCATATATTGACAGATTATAACAGCTTGGTCTTTTACAATTTTATTCATGGTATCATACACATCAGTCAAATGTTTAATTATGTTGAAACTTTTTATAAAAATAATGAATCGCCAGTGCAAACATTTCGTGCTCTCCGTGAATCGAATAATTTCACGAAATGGACCCATGAATTGGCCGGCGAGATCGTGTGATTTGACTCCTTGTGACTTCTTCCTTTGGGGATTTTGGAAGAATCATGTCTACGCTGATGCTCTTCAGGCATGAAAAAACAATATTCGAGCCAACATACGCCTAATAACGCCGGAAATGTGCAAAAATGTCATCGAATATTACAATCATCGTTTGCTAGTCTGTAAAACAGCACAAGGTGCACATATGCCCAAAGAAATGCTTCATATTTCATTGTAAGGGACTAAATTTTCATAATAAATAAACATTACAGCTCAATAGTCACAAAAACTACGTTTTTTTTCGTCAAAAATGTGTACATTTGTTATGAATCACACTTTAGCACCTCTAACATTCTCGGTCCAATGACCGAATCCTTCAATTTCGAAATTCGTGTAGCAATGAACTGTGGTCGTCGATCGAGTCAGACTAGCGTTTACTCCTGGATATCCATTGTTCATCCACACAATTCCTGTGTCCAGCCCATTGCAGCTTCCGCAGTCTTACAATCCTTGAGACCTCCGGCTTGTCGAAAATTTCATACAGTTCATGGTTATATTGAATTTGCCATTGGTCCCCATCGAGCTTTGCACTAATTATCTGCCTCAGGACCCGTCGCTCAAAAGCGTTCAATATATTGTGGGTGCTTGGGCTAGGGTCCAGGTTTTACACCCATAGCATAGCACAGGTCTAATTCCAAATTTGTGTACTTAGAGCTTTGTTTTCCAGTGTATGCAGCTGGTCTTCAAGATTGTCAAAACTAAATAAAATATTTTATTTGCGAGCTGTATTCTTTGACGTATTTTGTTTCTCTCGCTACTATTAATGGTTATTTTGGCGCCTACATACTGTATTCATCAAGTGTTATATTTTGTATAGATGATTAATTTTTCCTTGACTGCGTCATGAGTTTTGTTATATTTTCATTGATTTGTAGCCCATATTGATTACATTATACTTATATATTATTTTTATATCTTTGATTACAAAGCCAACGATATTTTGATTTCTTGTTTGGGTATATGAAATTATAATCATATTTATTGATAAATATGGAGTCGGTCCGATAAGCACATAGCCTACAAAAGAAAAACAAAAATTTTGGAAATGTGGTGGTTTATTTCTCAAAATAATCTCCTCTTAGCTCAATACTCTTGATCCAGCTCCAACTTCCTTAACCCGTCTGAAAAATACGTTCTCTCAGCGTCTGGAAAGTAGGTCTCTGTGGTGACAATGACCTTCTCACTCGACTCAAATTTCTGCGCGACGAGTGGCTTTTGCAAATTTGGAAACAAAAAAAGTTGCACGAAGCCAAATCTAGCCCAATTCGATCAATTTGGTCGTGGCAATGGTGGAGGTTTAAGCTGATGCGTTGTCTTGGGGGAAGAGTACTCTTCTCTTTGCCAAACGGGGCATTTTTTCTGCGATTTGGTCCAATAATTTGACATAGGAGCCCTGTGACCGTTTTGGCCTTCTCTAGATAGTCATCACCTTTTTGGCCGATAGCACAATCTTTACCCTCTTTCGAGCATGTTTATCGGGTGAAGCCCACAGTTTAGACTACTTCTTGGCGTCTAGTGTATGTTTGGAGTCATATTTTGTTGGTGGCCACGAAACAATGCAGAAATTCTGCTCTGAAGTGGTCTCATGGTTGTGTTTGCTATTCCGAGTGAGCAAACGTTGCATCAAGCACACCCAATGCACTCTCATGCCTAAAATTTCAAGCAGGATATGACCCATGTGGTCTTTTGAGATGCCTACTGTCTCAACTATCTTCAGTCAATAGTCTTCATCTTCAGTCAATAGTCTGCCAATATGAGCTCGTGGATTTTTGTGACGTTATCCTTTGTTGTAGCCGTTTTTGAACACCTGGGCATGCCTTATCAACAACTGACGTGCGACCATGGTGAAACTAGCAAAGCCAATTTCTTACGATCTGCATCGCAGGAACAGATTCACCATACACAGCATCCAAGCGCTCCCTGATTTAGCTGCGCGATTTCTTTTCCAATTTCCAGAATTGAGTTATCGACTGTTGTTGCACTTTCTCAATTTTTCTAAAATCCGCAGACGCACCCGCTTCCACACGCGGTCAAAACAAAACTATGAGTCGGATTCAGCCAAAATTTGACAGTAGCTGTCTACAGGAATGTACTCTTGCGATGATAACACCATCGGGCAGTGAGGCTAAGTACATGTCAGACTATCCTCGAAGTCCTCCATTTTCTCAGTTTGACCCAACCTTCAAAATGTCCATCTTGACGAAGTAAAAATTCTTACTGCAATTTTATTTGAACTAAAGCTATTTTAAGAAAACTGGTTCTTCCAACATCGAAAAAATAATGTTCTTCATATAAAAAATAAGTAACTGTACTATTTTTTTTTTAGGGATATAGTTTTATCGATATTGGGTATTAGAATTTTGCCAAGTGTTAATTTGGGGATGTGGATAACATGATTTTGGATTTTTCCGAATTTCAGCATTTTGTGTGGTGGGATTTCATTTCTTTGGATTGTGTGGTGGTCCCGAATTTCAGAGGGTATATTTTTAGAAAAAGTCTGGAATAGATGATGGATGATATCGCTGCCATAGCAAATAATGTCAGGTCAAATAATACGTATGATTTTAAGGATACCTTCATGGAAATTACTTATTAGCATATGTATCTCTACACGAGTTCATTTCAAACAATGTATTGACATAAAACATTCCGTTGATGTAGACACAAGCATGGCCACTTGGTAAACACCGCATCAATCGTACTGAAAGCAAGTTCCAGCAAGGATTAATAAAAAGATTCCATTTCCAGCCATAGCTTCTTTCGTTTACCATTATTGTTTGCGAGAATGGTAAAAAACAAATACACATTCAGCAAAAGAAGAGGAATGGAACTAGGTGGCTTTCCCATTTCCGTCGCTCGCCACACTAACAACAGCTTACTTGCTTTCCACAATGCATCTCAATCTTGTTCTTGTCCCGAAGACAATATTCTGGTTTTTAGTCTCACAATTTCGTTTGTTTGTTGAGGGGAGGAAAAAGAACAAAAGACGAAAAATGTTCCAAGTATTTTCTTATGATGCCTGGAAAGTTTAGCGGCAATTTTGAATTTTTTCCCTCGGAATTACTAGTAGCTTGGCAACGGAACTTTATAGAAAATTCATTGTCGAATTTTTATATCTTTTTAATTTCATTCTTTTGTTCTGCAATGAAAAAATAACAGAACGAACATAAATGATGATAACGAGAGTTGTATATGCGTTTTGTGTATGAGAAGAATGAAAATCCGTTTCAGGGAAATATTGTTAAAAAGTTAAAATCATTGTTTGTTGCCAAGAAAATACGCCTTGGTTTTGGTTATTTTTGTTTTTTCCTTTCATCAAGAAAATTATACTGGGATAATAACATGAATTATTTTTCAGAATGATATAATGATGTTTGCTGGTTCACTACGATTTCTTATTCATAGGACAAAAGAAAATCTTTTTTATTGCTTTGTTGCATACTTGAGCGATTTTTAATTTCAATGATAGCTTTGGAAAGAACATATAAGATGATTACAGATTTAATAGGAAAAAATATTTAATTAGTTCAATTCACAAACATAAAGCCCAAGGATATAATAATAAACAAGTTGAGCAGACAGAATATGCTCCCGTCAGTCGGGCTATGTATTATATTCAGAAACTAGTAATCAACAAACGTACGATTTACATGCACATTAAATATGTGTTATCTTGTTCAATAAAAAGCCTGAATAGTAACCAACCCACGTCTTTTTGTTATTGTAAAAGTAGAAATTTCGAATGGCTGCAATCTCTGTAAATATTATTTGAATCTTGCGAGTAGATATAATCTTAAATAAGACTACCTAGATATTAAGTCCATTTAATTTAAGGGTGCGTATGTATTTTAGTGGGCCAAATGTGAAATTTACAAACCATACCATTATTAACTAGGTTAAATGAATTTCGGCTTCTAAGGTATTTGTTGCAGTACTCATGAAAACTCATGTTACATGTTTTTTTTTTAATTTTCCATATCAAGGATTTCTGATTACGACATAAAAAATATTTGTAGCCTTCCCTTTCCCTTCATATTGATTTCAGGTTCTCCCAGACATTTTGTTTCTATACTCTTTTTTACCTCTTCAAAATAATTTTGTTCATTACATACCTTTAACATAGTAGATATTTTTGCATGAAAGAAAAGTATAGATAGTGGATATCTATCTAAGCAAGATACAATATTGATGTATACCCATTTGGCATCTAAATCAAAAATGCAAGTAAAGGTACCTCTTTATTTGCATGCATGCATGCAGCCAAATGTAAATAAGGTAAAACTGAATTATTTGAAATGTGATAGAATCTCCCAAACCAGGTCCTATGGGCGATTCTTGCCATATTTGTTTTTCGGCAGTAGTTCTTCTTCTCTTTTGTAGCACTATAGCCCATCTCGGGCCTCCTTTTCCTGCAAATAGTGCCTTCAACTATCCCGGTCCATTGACCGCGTCCTCTAATTTCGAAATCCGAGTAGCGATGAACTGTCTTCGTCAACCGAGTCAGTCCAGCATTTCCTCGGTTTTCTCACTGGTTTCTGGCCTCCACTTCTCCCAATGAATACGTTTTTGGGTACCAGTTGTTCGTCCATGCGATTCATGTGGCTAATATATTGCAGCTTCCGCAGTCTTATAATCAATGAGACGTCTGGTTCATCAAAAATTTCATACATTTCATGGTTGTATCAAATTCGGCACTGGTCCCCATCTACTTTGACTCCAATTATTCGGCTCAGGACCCGCCGCTCATAGGTGTTCAATATATTTTCGGATGCTTGGGTTAATGTCCATGTTTCACACCCATTGCATAACACAGGTATTATTACAGATTTGTTTAGTTGGAGCTTTGTTTTCCTGTGTATGCAGCTGGTCTTCAAGATCGTCAAAACTGAAAAAGAACATTTTTTTGGCGAGCTGTATTCTTCGGCGTTTTTCGTCTCTCTCATTAATAGTTTTGGTAATTTTGGCACCTAAATACACAAATTTGCCCATATTTTTGATACTGTATTTGTCAAGTGTGATATTTTGTATATTTGAGGTATTTTTCCATGACCACTTTATAAGCTGTCGAGTTTAAGAACGATTTTTTTTGCAGTTGTTCATGATCGTGACATAATTTTGATGTCATCCGCATAGGCTACTACTAGACTCGACTTGCATAGTTATGTACTTCGTGTATTGACAGGTTGTTTCCTTATGACGTACTCCAGAGACAAATTGATTAGCAACAGCGCCAGCCCATCTCCCTGATTTAGTCCGATATTTATGTCAAAGGCATCGGTGAGTTGGTTATTCATTCGGACTTTGCAGACCGTCGACGTCATTGTCATTTTGGTAAGACGGACAAATTTGGTCGGGATGCTAAGACGAAGCGTTATTTGATACAGTACGTATCAAATAACAAAAATTTGGTGTACGTCTATGTTGAACTCCCAGCAAGTACCTGCTTGACTGTGAACAATTGGTCTATTGTCGATCCACGCGCTCGAAAACCACCTTGATACTCTCGAACAATACTATTGGTGTATGATCCCATTTGATTTTCTAAGATCTCTGATAATATATTTTACGCCGTAAAAAGTAGTGATATACCTCTATAATTTTCGCACTGTAGCTTCTTAACTTTTTTGTAGATAGGGAATAAAATTGATAGGCTTCACTCTTTCGGCATGTGTTCTTGTTGCCAAATGTGCTCGATTACCTTGTGAATAGCTTTATGATGAGGTCCACTAGAATCTCATCGACGCCCGATGCTTTATTATTCTTTTGGGCTTTCATGATGGGATATCCAGAGCAGGTGGGGCCAGTTGACGCTCTCCGGGGACATATATAGGCTCCAATGTTCTGGAGATGTGTGGAGGATTAAGGAGGTTCTTGAAATTTGATGCCTACCTTTCCATAATCTTGTTTACATCAGCGATGATTCTGTCGATGTCATCGCGACAGGGCGTGGCTTTAGGCTTTTCAGTTTCAGGCTTTTCACTACTGACCGACGGACTGACATCTATACTTTTCAGTTGATCGTCATAGTATTTTCTTTTCTTAATTCTAGTGATCCTATTCGCTACTCTTCGGAAATTATCATAGTAGTCTTCCTTCATCCTGGTTTTCCTACCTAGTAGTAGTACTATATACTTTATGGAAAACTGTCCGATGTTTTTACCACATCTTAGATCAAGAATGCCTCATCATCATTGTACCCCTCATCATCATTGTGGCTTGATATATATATATATATATATATATATATATATATATATATATATATATATAATTATATATATATATATATATATATATATATATATATATATGTATATAATTATATATATATATATATATATATATATATATATATATATATATATATATATATATATATATATATATATAGGATCGTGCCTGGTAACACTCCACCGCAAATGTCACCAAGCGCAACACATGCACAAAGTCAGCTTGTTCCCGGCACTGAACTGTACCCATTACAATCATTCTGCCGGTTGGTTCTCTTTGTTCAGTTTTGGGCGACGAGCTTTTCTTTTCTTTTTTTCTTTTCTAAACGTGGACGTGGACGAAGGTAAAATATCACAGCTGAAAAGAAGTCAGGGGTTCAGTAGTAAATATCACAGAAAGTATTATTAAAATATCATCGAAGAAAGTGTCTCATTAAAATATAATTATAAATGTTATTTGAATCTTGTCTTTTCTCTTCACATTCCTCCTAATAAAACTAAAAGACCACATATATACAATATATACATATATATCTATATGAATATATATATATACATATATATATATATATATATATATATATATATATATATATATATATATATATATATATATATTTATATATATATATATATATATATATATATATATATATATATATATATATAAGTACATATATATAAATATATACGTATATATATATATATATATATATATATATATATATATATATATATATATATATATAATATAATTCTGCGAGCTACTGTTGCAATTGTTTTCACAATCATTAAGAACGTCAACAAATGAATTTACTCGAACCCACGAGAACCCAACAAGCATTATCAACATCTAAAAGTGAGTCACTGCCCATTCATGCTGGAATGTTCCCGCTTATTCACCAATGTACGAGAACTGAGTTGAATGATTAGAGACCCTATATAAAGGCGAGCTGAATGAATGGTGGCATTCAGTCGACAGCGATAAGAACTGCGATAGTGTGTGGGAAGTGATTTTCGTAATAGTGAAGTGATTTAGAAGACAATTGCGATAAGAAATTTATGGACAAGTGTTAGATTTTTTTTTAATAGTGAAAATTAAAATTAGTGCAAGCGTTAAACTGATTATTGTGCATATATGTGATCAAATAAACTCTTTTAGACTTAAATTAAAAGATATTGCGTTTTCACTTTCCCGGAACATTAAAATTATAGGCCACGAACCAATAACACGCGACAGTGGTGTCAAGAAGTGCGAAAGAAAAATTTTAAAAGTGAATATTTGAACATTTTTATAGTGCACAATAGGAAAATTTAAAGAAACATTAAAAATGCCACGAAGCTTGAACTTAAAAATTAATGAATTGACTATGTCGGAGCTTAAGGAAGAGTTGGAACAGCGAAACCTGGCTACCCAAGGTACAAAGGCCACACTGATTGCACGCTTGCGTGACGCAATTGAATCGGAAGGCGCGTATCTGGATTCGGGTGAGCCCTCAGATGCAGAAAAAGGCGCAGAAGGTGGTGAAGCAGAAACAAAAAAACCAAAGGAACCAGAAAATGCGCTGATGCAAATGTTAATGCTGATGCAGCAAGAGCAGCGACAACAGTCATCCAATTTAACTGCGAAGCTCAATGAACAGTCGTCCAATTTCACCACGAAGCTAGATGAGCAATCAGCGAAGTTAAATGAACAAACAACGAAGCTAAATGAACAATCAGCGCAGCTTAATGTACAGACATCCTGTTTAGCTGCGAAGCTAAATGAGCAATCAGCAAAAATGTACCAACAAGCGATTGAAATCAAGGCGGATTTGCAAAAACAGTCAACCGAAATAAAAGCGGAGCTCAGTAGTCTCAACAGCCAAATTAAATGCGTCGAGGAAAAGGTATACCAGGTCGAGGAGAGAATCAACCTTGAGATCAGCCAGGTCGAGGAGAGAATCAACCATGAGATGGAAAAAGTGAAAAAGGACTTTGAAGCAGCGAAGGCAGTAGTAACCGCCTCAACAGCCCCACTTATAACCGCAGCGCAAAGCTCATCTAGAAATGCACAAGCACCAATATTCGACGGGCAAACGGTCTGGACTATTTACAAAACCCAGTTTGAAGCAGCCGCTTGCATAAATCACTGGAATCAGCAGGAACGAGCAACTGCATTGATTCTTGCTCTAAGAGGCCCAGCTGCCGAGCTGTTGCAGACGATCCCCGTTGAATTACACTTAAACCCGTATGCTATAATGAATGCGCTCGACATGCGTTATGGAGACGATAATCTAAAGCAGATTTATCGGTCACAGCTAAGGTATCGGGGGCAGAAGACTGGTGAAACCTTGCAGCAACCAGCCCAAGCCATTGAGCGACTAGCGCTTTTGGCTTACCCAGCCTACGACCCAGAACATCGAGATGATGCAGCGACAGAAGCATTCATCAGCGCACTAAAGGACCCGGAATTGCAACAAGCCGTGCGTCTAGTTCAAAAGCAAATGGTTAAGGACGCATTGGCTTACAGTCTGAACTTTGAGGCAGCGAAAAATGTGACTCGTACCACTGCCCGGGTTTGTGAGGTAGTGACAGACGAGTGCAGGTGTGAACGCGTGGAAATTGAGCGAGACCCGCATGTAAATGGTGCACCTAGATGCTGGAATTGCGGAGAGAAGGGGCACCTGCAAAGAGACTGCAAGAAGCGAAGAAAACCGAGCTATTGTCCAGGGTGTGCAGCTAGGAGGAGATCCAGACCGAAGCCCTTCAAACAGAGGGGTCGGGAAACATGTAAGAGCCAACTTCGTGGGGCAGGGGTTGGCTAGGAGGATCGACGTCCCCAGCACCACCATCACCGTGTCAAGACTACATCGTGGAGAAGCGGACTTATGCCTTCCGGGTCAAGTCGACGGAGAACACTGCATCATAACAATCGACACTGGTGCAACCCGATCGATTATCCGACCAGACCTAGTTAGACAGCAACAACTTCACAAGGGCAGAATTTTCTCACTGCGGACAGCTACGGAAGAAACTGCACCTGTTCATGGAGAGGTCGACCTCCAGATACAGTTGGGAGACCTTGTGTTCCGACATAATTTTCTGGTCGCGAACATTATGGTCTGCGACCACATGGAATCACGTTGGATTTTGGCAAACGTGTATTGAAATGGCAGAATGTCGAAGTACTGATGGAGGATCCCAGCGTCCAAGTCCCCAAGATGAATGTAGTGGTATGTACTGACACTGATGTACCGAATTCTTCCGAAAGCATTGTATGGGCCAAGCTTGATGGTGATTCTGGAGACCACCGATCTTATCTGATAGAGCCAACGAAGATATCCGCATTGCGCAGTTTGATTGTAGGACGAAGCCTTGTAAGATCTTTAAGGAACGGATATGTGCCGGTTAGAGTCCTTAACACCGCAGACTCAACCACGAGCATCAAAGCGGGAGAAGTCATCGGCAGCTGCCAGCCTGTTTCCACCATCACCTTTTTGGAAGCTACTCACAACCATCATTGGAAAAGGAGGCAAGACACAGACAAAGCCCGGGAATCCACGTCTGCAATATTGAAGCAAGTCAAATTGCCAGTGCAGCTATTCAAACGAGCCTCTGATCTGATCACCAAGTACAGTGACATCTTCTCAACAAGCCCAAATGATCGAGGCCGAACGAGTTTGGTAACTCACGTCATAGATACACAGGGAGCCAAGCCGATTCGACAAGCACCAAGACGTCTTCCTATAGCCAAACAAGGAGAAGTGAGCGCGCTGATCTTGGACATGGAAAAACAAGGCATTACTGAACCTTCTGTCAGTCCATGGGCCGCGCCTGTAGTTCTTTTAAAGAAAAAGGATGGAAGCACTCGCTTTTGTGTCGACTATAGGCAGCTTAACGACGTCACTAAGAAAGATTGTTACCCGCTCCCACGCATCGATGACATCATGGACACTTTAGCCGACGCAAAATGGTTTTCTACACTCGATCTCAAGAGTGGCTACTGGCAGGTAGAAATTGACAAGAAGGACCGAGAGAAGACCGCATTTTCAGTTGGGACCGGATTGTGGCAATGTGTGGTGATGCCGTTTGGGCTTTGCAATATTCCAGCCACTTTCGAACGCTTGATGGAATACGTGCTACGTGGTCTAACCTGGAAAACCTGCTTGGTGTACCTAGATGACATCACCGTCATCGGGAGAACGTTCGAAGAGCATGTGTGGAACTTAGAAGAGGTTTTCTCCCGACTGCGACTGGCAAATTTGAAAGTTAGTCCCGACAAGTGTACCCTTTTTGCAGCTGAAGTCATATACCTGGGATACGTTGTATCAGCAGAAGGGGTCAAAACAGACCCTGAGAAAATTGAAGCCGTGAAGAGCTAGCCAACACCAAACAACAAGCGCCGACTACGAAGTTTCCTGGGTCTGGCAACCTACTATCGAAGATTCGTCAAAGACTTTGCCAAAATAGCTAAGTGTCTCCATCAGCTAACCGAGAAAAATCGTTCGTATGTCTGGAATGAACAATGCCAGACAGCCTTTGAGACCCAGAAGGAAAAGCTATGTGAATCACCCATACTGGCGTATCCGAAACCCGGAAATATGTTTGTCGTTGACACCGATGCAAGCAACGGTGGTATTGGAGCTGTACTCTCCCAGCAGATCAATGGCGAAGAAAGAGTCCTCTCGTATTACAGTCGAGTTCTTTCAAAAAGTGAGAGGAACTACTG
This sequence comes from Odontomyia ornata, assembly GCA_963969285.1. NCBI lineage: Eukaryota > Metazoa > Arthropoda > Insecta > Diptera > Stratiomyidae > Odontomyia > Odontomyia ornata. Next base: position 161,492,075 of record OZ017741.1, read on the forward strand.
TGTGACCAGGAAGGAGCTATTGGCTATAATAGAGGCCACCAAGCAGTTCCACGAGTACCTATATGGCCAGGAATTTGTTCTTCAAACGGACCATGCATCGCTGAGATGGCTATTTAACTTCAAAAACCCCGAGGGACAAGTTGCGAGATGGATCAAAAGATTGCAGTCATACGACTACGAAATTGTTCATCGAAAGGGCGGAGTTCATGGAAATGCTGATGCCCTATCTCGTCGCCCATGTCCAGCTAACTGCAAGCATTGCCGATGGATTGAGGAAAAGAGACCGCCCGTTGATCTGCGACTGATAACGGCCGAATTCGATGAAGGTTGGTCATCGGAGGAGATTCGAAATGCCCAGCTAGCCGATGAAGACATCGGACCATTGCTCGTATGGAAGGAGACGACTGGGCTACCTGAGTGGAAGGACGTTTCAACGCATGGCGTAACCCTGAAAAGCTATTGGGCACAATGGAACTCCCTTCAGGTGGAGGGTGGCGTACTCAAGCGGAAATGGGAAACGGCGGATGGCAGCTCCTATAAGATGCAAACTCTACTACCAAAAATCCGAATCCACGATGGGGTTAACGAAATGCATGAAGGATCCTCGGGAGGCCACCTTGATGTTAACAAGCCCTTAGCGAAATTGCGGGAGAGGTTCTACTGGCTCCACGCTCGAAAAGACGTAGAGGACTGGTGTCGGAGATGCACAGTTTGCGCTTCCGTCAAAGGTCCAAAGCGACCACTGAGAGGACAAATGCAAACCTATAACGTGGGGGTACCATTTGAAAGGATTGCTGTTGACATCGCAGGACCCTTTCCTGAATCTGAATGGGGAAATCAATACACGGTGGTTTTCGCCGATTATTTCAGCAAATGGCCCGAGGTCTACCCCATTCCCAACCAGGAAGCAACTACTGTAGCCGAACAGCTAGTGTTAAACTGGGTCAGTAGGTACGGCGTACCTGGTGAACTACATTCGGATCAAGGCCGAAACTTTGAGTCACTAGTTTTTGGCGAAATGTGCGAGCTGCTCGGAATACGGAAACCGAGGACAACACCGCTGCATCCCCAATCCGATGGAATGGTCGAACGTTTCAACGACACGCTCAATAAACACCTGGCCAAAATGGTTGACGAGAACCAAAGGGACTAGGAAAGGCATATCCCACTATTTTTAATGGCGTTTAGAGCTATAGAGCAGATACATCGGACAGTGCGAAAACACCTCGAATCGGCTACTGACCGCATGAAGACCAGGTATGATCTAAAGGCTAATTCTACTGGCTTCCAGCAAGATGACTTGGTGTGGCTTTATAACCCGCAACGGCGAAAGGGTAGGAGGGACCATACCGAGTTACAAAGCGAATCAACGACGTCGTATACCAAAGACAGGAACATTGTAAGCCGAGAGCTAAAATGAAAATCGTGCGTCTGGACCGTCTTGCCCCATATCACACCCAGGGAGAATTGACTACAAATAGCGACACATCTTCTCGGGGCGAAAAGAACTGAGGTGAGGCAGTGTTAAATGTACAAATAATTACATGTACAAATAATTCTGCGAGCTACTGTCGCAATTGTTTTCACAATCATTAAGAACGTCAACAAATGAATTTACTCGAACCCACGAGAACCCAACAAGCATTATCAACATCTAAAAGTGAGTCACTGCCCATTCATGCTGGAATGTTCCCGCTTATTCACCAATGTACGAGAGCTTAGTTAAATGATTAGAGACCCTATATAAAGGCAAGCTGAATGAATGGTGGCATTCATTTGACCGTGATAAGAACTGCGATAGTGTGTGGGAAGTGATTTTCGTAATAGTGAAGTGATTTAGAAGACAATTGCGATAAGAAATTTATGGACAAGTGTTAGATTTTTTTTTAATAGTGAAAATTAAAATTATTGCAAGTGTTAAACTGATTATTGTGCATATTTGTGATCAAGTAAACTCTTTTAGACTTAAATTAAAAGATATTGCGTTTTCACTTTCCCGGAACATTAAAATTATAGGCCGCGAACCAATAACACGCGACAATATATATATATACATATATATATATATATATATATATATATATATATATATATATATATATATATATATATATATATATATATATATATATATATATATATATATATATATATATATATATATATATATATATATATATATATATGCGTACATATATATATATATAGATATATATATATATATATATATATATATATATATATATATATATATATATATATATATAGTATATACATATATACATATATATACGTATACATATATATATATATATATATATATATATATATATACATATATATATATATATATGTATGTATATATATATATATATATATATATATATATATATATATATATATATATATATATATATATATATATATATATATATATATATATATATATTGTCGCGTGTTATGGTTCGCGGCCAATAATTTTAATGTTCCGGGAAAGTGATAACGCACTGTCTTTTAAATTAAATTAAAAGAGTTTATTTATTCACTGAAAAAATGCACAATCACTATTTTAACTATTTCACAATTTTAATTAGAATCTAACTTTCACTTGTCAATTAAATTTCCATCGCAATTGTCTACTAAAATCACTCCACACTCAAACAATCAATATCGCCTGTACTTCGCGTATCGCAGTTTTCTATCACAGTTGTAATGAATTATCCCCCCATTCATTCAGCTCGCCTTTATATAGGGTCTCGTATCATTCAACTCAGTTCTCGTACATTAGCGGGATAAATGGAGCAGTGACTCACTTTCAGATGTTGATCATGCTTGTTGGGTTCTCGTGGTTTCGAGTAAATTCGTTTTGTTGATGTTCTTAATGGTTGTGCAAACAATTGCGACAGTAGCTCGGAGAATTATTTGTACATGTAACAATATATATATATATATATATATATATATATATATATATATATATATATATATATATATATATATATATATATATATATATATATATATATATATATGTTTTTCATGTCAAACAAAAGGCATAAAGTTGCAGTCTACGGTAAAAATTTTATTGTGAGTGAAGGAACAATCTATGAAATTTACTTTTTAAAAGTTATTCTCGTTTAAGTGTTAACCGTAACTATGCAATAGAATGGTCCATCCTGAGGTTCCAATTTAGGACGACGTGTTAAAGCACAGCGACCGGTATCACGCAAATGGCAAATAAAAAATGAAAATAATCCAAAGACATGATATCACACAATCTAGGCGCCCAATTTACGGGCTCAAAAAATGAAACCAGGTTCTCACCAAAATAATTTCTCAATAAGTCTATTGTTTCTCTCATTCAACGTTGATTTTCGTAATAATCGTATAGTTCAACAATTTTTGAAGTTGTTATATTGAATAAAAATTAAATTACAGTTTGACAGAAGTCACGCGTTAGCTGTCAAAAAGCCTATTGAAAATCAAACCGCATAATGAATCACCCTTTGTCATATTGGATAAACTGATTTTTACTCTATAAGGGTTATATTCCTTTATACTAGGTTTTGGCTAGCAAGGAATAATCGTTAAATATATATTCATTCAGACCTGATTTTTTGACTAAGATTCCACAGCTTGCTGTCAGCTTTCTGCACCACAAGAATTTTCGGAAGTAGCTGATAAGCCAAGAGGGATATGACCTACTTTGCTTATCGAATATGATCATTCTATAACTGATCATAACTTTAAAGATGAACATGATAATGCATAGTTGAGTTTTTATCTAACTAATGGATATCATTTTGATGAAGATTTCATGAATATTAGGTGCGATAAGTAACTAAAAACGGAGGCGATTGGTATCGAATAAACGTGAGCGAGTGGTACGGTTATGAAGGATCTTTTTAAGTAAGTTTCTTGAGCTTGTTTGTGGAGTTCACTTTCTGTTATATGTATGTATGGATATATATATATATATATATATATATATATATATATATATATATATATATGTATATATATATATATATATACATATATATATATATATATATATATATATATATATATATATATATATATGTATATATATATATATATATATATATATATATATATATATATATATATATATATATATATATATATATATATATATATATATATATAGTGTATATATATTATAAAATTTTCGGAAATTAAATATTTCGCCTAGATATGTTAATCATTTAAATTAGTTAAGCGAAAACTAAATAGAGGCTGTTTTAGATGAAAAACCGTGATTTCTGTTCTGACCAAAGTATAGCTCCGATTTGTACCGAAATTGATACAAATATCCATTCAAGTGTGTGTTAAAGCTCACAATATAAAATTCCAAGTCGAATCGTCTGAAAGAAAATGGGGGTCGCTCAAAAGATGAAAACAGTTGAACAATAAAAAACACTTCAGGATCAGGGCAGCATATCAAAATAGCGGCTAAAGTTCAAAATCGTTTAACTTCTTATAACTAAAATTTATATTGGATTTTTATGAAACCTTAAATTAAGGTAGACGTTATTCAGATCTTGGACTAAAATGTATCAGAACTTAATTTGAATTGTATGAACGCTGCAGATTTTATTGCAGCAGTAATGAGTTTTGCATTGCAGTCAAAAAATTATATTTTAATACACTTGGTACAATGTATTCAAGAAACTGAATTCTAAAAGATCTGAAATGAAAAAAGGGTGAAATAAAAATTATTTTAGATAAAAAAGGAGAAAACCGACTTTGAAAGACCCTAAAAAGAAACAAATAAATATTATGGAATCAATGCCAGATCAATTTGCCCATTTCAACATGAAAACTTCCAACACGGGGAAAAACGGTTATGGCATCGCTTGCATCAAATTTATTTCATCCTTTTTAGAGCGTTTTCAAGTAAATTTTCTTTTTTTTCTAAAAGTTTTTTTTATATTTTATTGTAGTTCGTAAATGAGCCCACTACCAATAAAGGAATTGTCGAATAGTCATTTTTTTTCTAGGAACAAGTATTAAATTTTCGGTGCATGCTTTCAAGCATTGTTTATGGACCTTTCTGTGAATTTGAAAATTATTACAAGAGTTTTTGTTAAACTTTTAAGGCTATTGATTTTTAACTTATATGCTACATTTTTTACCCAAAATTCATGACAACGAATATGAATTACCTCAAGCAACAATGGTTTGTACTGGATATGATCAGTTCAATGAAGCTGCTGCACCCAGATTGGGGATCCCCATCTAAATTATATTCTTCATCGACTAATATGAAGATTATGGTTAGGAAAGCAGCTACCGGAGGACTCGCAAAAAAGTATAATACATCCTGTACTCAAAAAGGGGGACAAATTAAGGTGTCGGAAGTATAAAGGCATTGCTCTTCTGTGTACATCTTATAAAATGCTCCCCAAAATTATAGAAACAAAATTAAAGCCGTACTATGAAAGAATTATGGGAGAGTATCAGCGAGGTTCTTGCAATGGATGGTTTACAATAGATCAAATATTCTCAGCGAAGTAGATGCTCGAAAAGTGCTGAGAATATAACATCAATGTGCACCAACTCTTATTAGACTTCAAGTAAATCGCTGCTTAAAATAATGCTTGATTTTGTCATCCAAACAAAACTAGTCCGCATGGTCAAGGCAAACGACAAGCTGACGTACAGCTTTAGAATAGAATCAGGCTTAAAACAATTTGCTCCAACGCTCTTTGATGTTGCGCTGGAACAAGTTCGCAGAAAGACAACAGCTAAAATTTCGGGTAGCCTAAAACTCATATTGATGACGTCAATATTACGAAACGACCGATCTTAGATGCCAAAGGAGCATTTCTGAGTTAAAAATCTGAAGCAACCCGAATTGACCTACGAGTTAATGAAACTAAAACTTAATTCATTACTCAAACGAGGAAGAAAACGTCAGCTCGACAGAACCTGATCATAGGCAACTGTAACCTTAAAATATGACTAACTTCATCTACCTTAGAGGTAACCTGAATAGGAGGGGCACCAAAAAGGACAAGATTGGACGCCATAAATAAATCATTTACTTAGTACTTCCGATTCTACCTGTAAGGTCTAGAGTTGTGCACAGGCAACATAAGCTCCGCATTTGCAAAACACTAGTCAAACCGAATTTGTAATAGTTGTCGGGGGAGATATAGACCTTATTGTTTTGACGGCTCCTTTTACGCGCTAAAACATATGTTTTCTCAAACCAGGAAAAGGAAAAATTTCTCAACAAATATATTTTACTAAACATAGATAAAACAGCCGCAGATAATATTTTATTCTTCCATGCCTTCAGTAGCTGCAATACAAAATCTGCATTAGGAAAAAATTAAATTTATTAATGTGCTCCGAAAAAATCCAGATTTAAATGAAATTATTCAGGTTCTTAAAATCCGAATGCGGAAGCTGGAGAACGCTTTCTGCCTGAATTATACTGCAATAATAATCCAAAAAGTAAACAAAAAAATCTTTAAACAACAATAGATATGCATGCTTCACAGCATCAGCATATAAAAGTAAATTTTATATTGCGTTGCTATCACCAACAGAAGCAGCAGTAAGACAACATTCGTTCCGAACTTACCACCAGGTCTAGCAGTGGTATGGGAATGAACAAAATGCAGAGTAATGGGGGAGGAAAAAACGAATGGGCTAATTCCTGTCACCACACTCGAGCTCCTAGTTCCAAAAAGCATGCTAAAACTGATTTCTTGCAAATATACAAAAGGATATCAGAAAGCTTGTGGATGCAGAAAGGCTTGGTTAAAGTGCTCTATTATATGCATGAACTGTAACGGTACCTGTGTTAACTCGCAAGTTCCAACGCCAGATAACGATGATGAAGAAGAAACGGACACTATTATTGGGCAAACACATGATGAGATCGAATACAAAGAGGATTGCAATGAAACTGATATTCCCATCGCGGATGATTTAGATGAAATTCCGGGCTGTGGGGTTTCGATTGGTACTACAGACAAAGAATCAACAACACCTGGTCCATCAAGAAAAGCGAAGCGAAGGAGAATACGCTAAATTTTAGGATTTTGAATTGCATGTGACATATTCGGGATACCACATTTTAAAAAATCGCGCCACTTGTTCTACCTCTAGATGGTGTGGAAATGAGTTTTCTGGCCAACACGTTTAGGAGTACACTTTGCAGCGCTCGTATGCCTAAACTATTGACTTTATGTAAAAAAGATTGATACATAAATTGTTAGCAATTGTCTCTAGTTTCATTTTCTACCGACTATTTTTATCGTGAGATGAGTCGGGAAGGAGATATTTCCAAAAAAACTGCTTTTAGGAGCCATTTTCCAATATGGCGGTGCGAGTGGCAAAAATACTAGCTGCTGAAGTCAAAATTTGTAAATCAGAGCTTCGATGACCCGCATCCTGCAGCCAAACCTACACCGCAGTTCAACCGCCCAAAACCTGCTTGAGCAGTTTGCGAGGGACATGAAAGCTGACTTCTTGCTGCTGAGTGAGCAACACCATAGTAAAAGTCCTGCATTATGGTACTCTGATGTAACTGCTACTGCCGCTATCTGGGTTCGGAACAGTGACTTTCAATCGGAGAGTTGTGGACGGGGGGATGGTTTCGTGTGGGTTCGGTGCTCAGGGATCACCTTCTTTAGTGTGTACCTAACGCTGTCTCGAACGCAGAAGGTAAATTGCTTGTTGGGGGCGACTTCAATGCTAGAGCAATCGAATGGGGCATGCCCCTGACGGATCCGCGGGGAAAACGAATCCTGGAAATGGCGGCCAGGACGGCCCTCGTCGTACTAAACTCCAGGAATACGCTGACTTTCCACCGTATTGGCTGTGAGGGAGCCATACCGGACGTTACATTCGCCTCGGAGTCCTAAGTACGGAGGATACACAACTGGAAAGCATTAGAGGACTACTCAGCCAGTGATCATCAGTGCATTCTGCTTGAGATAAGTGATGCTGTCTCCCGACGTCCGTGCTCTCGGCCTTCTACAACTGGATGGAACATTGGAAGAATGGACGTCGAGAGGTTCGTCGAGGTTCTCACAGCAGGTGAGCCGCTGCAGGGAGTTTCGGAGGGGACGGAAGAACTGGCAACTCAAGACGTGGTGAACTCTACTATGAGCACCATTACGACTGCTTGCTGCGCTTCTATGCCCCGTCAAAGACCCCGGCACGGCAAGTCCCCAGTCTACTGGTGGCCTACTAAAATTGCTGAAAAGCGGAGGGAGTGTCACAAGCTTCGACGTGAGGCTCAACGGGCGCGGAACCGTGACAAGGCATGCAACCAGGTGGCAGCATATAAGTTGGCCAGGAAATGCCTTCGCAAACTGATCAACAGTAGCAAGGCTCGCTGCTGGCAAGATCTAGTGGACAATGTGAACAAGGATCCGTGGGGCCTTGGCTACAAGCTGGTCATGGGGAAACTTGGTGCCCTACGGAAGCCTTTTATACATGACGTGAAAAAGATGGACGCGATTGTGCGGGGACTCTTCCCCGCCCATCCCGTCCGTGTTGACGCTGTCCATGGTGAAACAGCAGTAGAGTGCCCACTCTTCACACAGCTGGAACTGGAGGAGGCAGTCCTCTCCTTGAAAGCGAGGACGGCTTCAGGTCCAGATGGTGTTCCAGCTGAGGTGTTGCGGCTCGTCTATCACCATTGTACTGACTTGCTGCTCAGCACATTCAACGCATGCCTATGTGGTGGGGTTTTTCCGGTACGATGGAAAGTGGCGAGGCTCGTGATGATCAGCAAGGAGAAGGGAAATCCCGACTCGCCGTCTGCATACCGCCCGTTATGCATGCTAGACACCGCTGGGAAAGTGCTAGAGAAACTCATCAAGGGAAGACTCACTGACGCGGTTCGTGCTGCTGGGGACCTATCTCCTTGGCAGTACGGCTTTAGAGCAGGACGTTCTACCATTGATGCGATTGCAGAGGTGGTGAACGCGGTCCAAAAGGTAGAGACATATAGTCGCACCAAGCGACGGATCGTCCTGTTGGTGACACTCGACGTCAGGAATGCCTTCAACTCCGCTAGATGGGTGGATATTCTGGACACGCTGGAAAACTCTTTTCAAGTTCCAGAATATCTAATGCAGCTTTTGAGGAACTACCCAAAGGACCAAAGCTTGCTCTTCGGCACGACACAGGGCCAACGAAGGATGGAAATTACATCGGGTGTTGCCCAGGGATTTATCCTTGGTCCGGACCAGTGGAACGTGTCTTACGACGGGCTACTGGTACTTGAGATGCCAGATGAGTCGCGCTTGGTCGGCTATGCGGATGATGTTGCGGCTCTGATCGCCGGACGCACCGTTGAACAAGCGCAACTTAGGCTAGGTATGCTAATGCGCCGAGTGAGGGACTGCTCGCGGGCTCAGTTTAGCACCGGAGAAAGCCGAAGTGGTCATCTTGACAAAAAAGAGAATCCCTAGAGTAAGGATGATCAGTATTGGAGATATAAAAATCGATTCGAAGCCAGCGGTGAAGTACCTGGGGCTACAGATCGACTCAAAGATGAGTTTCTCTGAGCGAATCAGGGCAACGGCTGAGAAGGCTGCTTCGGGAATATCGGCCCTGAGTCGACTTATGGCCAACGTAGGGGGTCCCAGCCCATCAAGAAGTGCTGTAGGGTCAGTGCTACTGTACGGAGCAGAGGTATGGGGCGATGCTCTCAGCAAGGAGTTATACCGAAAACGTTTGGCACAGGTACAGAGAAGAGGAGCACTGAGAACTGCATGTTCGTATCCAACAGTCTCCGACTCGGCGGTGAGAGTGATTGCAGGCGTGATACCTGTCGCCCTCCTTGCTAGAGAGCGCCGCGCTATTTATCTGCGCCGAAACGAGGATGCGAGAGAGATAGTCCTCCGCGAGGGAAAAAGCACTAGCTCAACGATTGGCAGCAGTCTTGGGTGAATTGCACGAAGGGACTGCGCGCCTCATCCCGGATGTGAGACCGTGGCTGAATCGAAGGCATGGTGAGACTGACTTCTATCTGACCCAGCTTTTGAGCAGGCACGGGTGTTTTCAGTCTTACCTGCACAAGATCGGTAAGTCACGGTCTCCCGACTGACGGTTTTGCCCAGGAGAGGAGGACAATGCCTGTAACACATTTTTTGCGTGTACAAAATGGGTCAGGCTGCGAAGAGAACTCTACAGGGAGATGGGAGAGCTCACCCCGGATAATATAGTTGCGGTGATGCTCGAATCGGCTGACAAATGGAACCAGGTGGCACATTATGCTCGAGCAGTCCTAAAATATAAATGGAACTCACAGCAGCCGGGGACGCTGGGGCTGGGGGATCGCTCTTCTGGCATTTCCTCTTCCCCTCTTCCCCAGCTTGAAGACGCCCCACGGCGTAACAAAACGAGACCTGGCCCGAAGTAATGTGTCAAAAGGTTCTAGGGTGGGTTCTCAGGTTGACAGGGGAGGTGTTTAGTGGGTCGTCCATTCGCGATGGGAGTCGCACATTCTGTGCATAAATAGCATTCACCTCCCTATCACAAAAAAAAAAACCAAAATTTGTAGAGTACATCAAAATCTATATAATTACTAATTTTCAAACTCCGGAAAACTTTCCAGGTGAAACTACTAAATGACTGTACTATTATGTTTTTGTAAAACTCATAACAATTGAATTACTAAAGCGCACTCAAATTCGATGTCAATATATCCTGCTTTAGAAATACTATGCGATAAACCTATATTTACAATCATGGAATGAATGTATTTCAGAACTTACAAGTTTAATATCCAAAGCCGGTCTACAGCGACACCAAACAACATTCATTTGGGCCATTGAATAGGAATCGTTATATATATAGAAGGGAGGCTTGCATTTTTTGCCAAAGACAATCATTATGTATATCAAATGAATGAATTTTGCTGAGGAATTTTCAAAACAGGTCTTAAAACAATGTTATCAGCTTCAAAGGTTGTAATGCGAACGGAAATGATTCAAGGTTTTATATATCTCCTCTTGTTTGGATACCTGTGATCCCAAAAATCTGCATAAAATTAAAGAGGTACTTTTTTATGCGAGCTTGAATAACAAATACCGTTGAAGTCAAAAATCAAGCAATTTCGTTGAAAATAATTGAATTGATAAATATTCGCAGTCAAATCGGATCATTACACTTCAATTCATTGGAATCTTACATTTAAGTTGTACAAACTGACTCAACTTATCAAATATGGTGGTAATGGTGTTCACAAAGTATTCCAGCACATTTGGCAACAAGAACATATGCCGAAAGAGTGGAGCCAATCAATTATATTCCTTATCCACAAAAAAGGTGACAAGCTACAGTGCGAAAATTATAGAGGCATATCACTATTGAGCAAGCATACGACAGTATTGATCGTAACGTACTGTACCAAATTAAGCTTGGTTTTGGCATCTAAGCCAAATTAGTCCGTCTTACTAAAATGACAATGACGTTGACGACCTCCCAAGTCCGCATCAACAACCAACTCACTGATGCCTTTGACACAAATATCGGACTAAATCAGGGAGATGGTCTGGCCTCATTTCTATTCAATTTGGCTCTAGAGTACGTAATAAGGAAGCAACCTGTCGATACATGAGGCATATTACTATTCAAGTTGAGCCAAGTTCTAGCCTATGCGGACGACATAAACATTTTGTCACGGTCGTTACAAACTGCCAAAGAACTCTTCCTAAGACTCGACGGTGAAGCAAGACTAGTAGGGCTACAAATCAATGAAAATAAAACAAAGTTCATGACGCAGTCGAGGAAAAGTACCTCAAGTACACAAAACATCACGCTTCGCAAATATAGTATCGAAAATGTTAGCGAATTTGTGTATTTACTCGCCAAAATAGTGAAAACGGGTAATGAAAGAGACGAAATATGCCAAAGAATACAGCTCGCAAATAAAATATTTTATTCAGTTCTGACAATCTTGAAGACCAGCTGCATACACTGGAAAACAAAGCTCCAAGTATACAAATCTGTGATTAGACCTGTATTATGCTATGGGTGTGAAACATGGACCCTAACCCAAGCATCCGCAAATATATTGAACGCGTTTGAGGGACGGGTCCTGAGGTGAATAATTGGAGCAAAGCTAGGTTGGGACCAATAGCAAATTCGATACAACCATGAGCTGTATGAAATTTTCGAGGAACCGGAGGTCTCAACGATTGTAAGACTATGGAATCTGCAATGGACTGGAAACATGAATCGTATGGACGAACAACGGATACCCAAAAAGGTATTCGTTGGGAGAAGTGGAGCTGGAGACCAGTGGGGAACCCGAGAAAACGCAAGTCTGACTTGGTTGACGAAGACAGTTCATCGCTGTTCGGATTTCGAAATTGGAGGACACGGTCAACGGACCGAGACAGTTAGAGGCGCTGTTTGCCGGAAGCGAAGACCCGAGATGGGCTGTAGTGCTAAGAAGAAGAAACGAACCTAAAGCTGGCTCTATTCAGTGAAGTAATAGTGACTCGAATGCTTATATGTTCAAATTATTTTCCTACTTTCTTGACTTTCAACCAAATATAACGCGAAATTTTTTATCAAATTTTTATGAAAATATAGAAACCATCACATCTGCTTAGAAGTCTTTTCTGTCCCATCAACTAGCCTAACATAACAAGTATCCAATTAACTAGTGGTTGACTCAAATCATTGAAAAGAGAAGCGAGTATTACAAACTCACAAGAAACTTAGTAGACGCAAACTCGGTAGGATACTGGCGTAAAGCTAACTAGCTAAGGTATGAGTCAGCCCGAAATTACCTTTGCAGGCTACTCAACAGCAACAGCAACTTTTGGCAAATGCTCGTGGGTGCTTGCATTGGGTCCAACGGCACCTATACAGTACCTACAAATCAGAAAAAAAAAATGAAAGTGATAGCGTGGGTACTTTTCCCTCCAGATCTTGTTTGTGTGAATACTATTCAAAAAAAACTCTACTCTAATTGAGAAAAGAAAAGATAGCTATATTCATGAGGGAAAAGAAAGCAACAGGACCAAATGAACAATTGGTTGAGGTGTTCGAGCTTTTCCACCACCATTGCCTTGACTTACTGCTCAATAAGTTCAACATTTTCTTATTTGAAGAGGTCTCCCCTACGGACTGTTAGGTGGCAAGGCTCACAAATCACTGTTCACATTCCACCCATTATATATACTAGACACCGCCGGAAAAGTGCTCCACAAACTCATCAAGGTTAGACTTACTGTTGCGATGCAGGGTCCAGAGTATCTATCTCCCCGGCAGTAGTATTTTGCTCTGCGGTCGAACTGATTCCAGAGGAAGTGAGTACGGCCAAGTGAGTGAAAGGTCAGAGCTGGTCTATCCAATGCATAATTTTGCATGTAACACTTGATAATCAGAATGCCTTCATTTTCTTTGTATAGGGAAAGTCTTTTCAGAGTTTCAAAATGTCATACGTAGACTCTCAGTTACTGTCGAATGAACCACACCCTGCTCTTTGAAATAGAGGAAGGTCAGCAGAAGCTGAAAGTCAAGTCAGATGTTGCTAAGGGTTTCATACTTGTCGCAGATTAGTGGAACCTTTCATACTGAGACTTGGACTGCTAGATGAGGCACACTTGATTGCCTGCATAGAAGATGTTGAGCATCTGTAACTTATAATGGGTATGCTAAAGTATTTAAAACGGATATCCATCCTATCACTGAAGAAACCAAGCTGATCATCTTGACAAAGGAAAAAGTCTTAAGAGTGCAAATTGCCTTCAAGACCCTACCACAAAAACAGAAACCAAAAATACATGTGCTTCAGTTCTGAAATAATAAATTTAGGGTATTATGGAGAGCACTTTGTATATAAATACAAAAATAAATTAGTGAATATTCTCTTCCCGTGTCCTGAGATATCTATTGTCTCAGCTACCCTGCGTGCCTTCAATTGTCGGCCTATCAATACGAGCTGGTGGATTTTGCCACGTTATCCTCCGTGGTAGCCGTTTTTGGAGCACCTGGCCGTGGTTTATCAAAAACCGACATGCAACCACGTTGAAACTCGCTAGCCCATTTTTTACGGTCACCATTGCAGGAGCAGAATCACCTTACACAGCATCCAAGAACCCTTTGATTTTGTTGCGCGATTTCCCGTCTAAAAACAAGGATCAAATCACAGACCGATATTGCTCTTTCTCAATTTTTCTAAAATCTGCGGGTACACCCATTCTACAAGCGGTCCAAATAAAACTACGAGTCCGATTCAGTTGAAATTTAACACTAGCCATCTACAAGAATGTACCACATAAAATGAATCTCTCTTGCGATAGTGGTGACATCGGATGGTGAGGCTGAGTACTTATCGGACCACTCTTGTAACTATGTGAGGAAGCTCACAATAATAAATCCAAAGTTGAACCACTTGAAACAAAATAACGGCTGCACAAAATTCAAAAACGAGCAAAAATTTGTTATTGTAGGTGCGACCAAACCTTTCAACCGTTTTTAATGAAATTCAGCAGTTTTTTTTTGTTAAATTAAGTTTCTCAAGAATGGTGAAAAAATTAGAGGGCAGGTGACCGCAAACAAAACTAGATTTTAAGGTATGTTATGCATGTATCGAAAGATTTCGTCATTTTGATATATATATATATATATATATATATATATATATATATATATATATATATATATATATATATATATATATACATTTATATATATATATATGTATAATATATTTATATTTTGATATATATATATATATATATATATAGATATATATATATATATATATATATATATATATATATATATATATATATATATATAAGTTTCAAAATGGCTGTAATTTAAACATGCATTTTTTTCAGATATCTGTTGCCCTTTAGCGTCCATGCTTATGAGCGAATTTTACTGAAACTTAAAATTATGAATTAATTAGTTAAGTTCCCGTTTAGCTAAAATGTACACATTTTATAACGACTTATACTCAAACGTCATTTTTTTATATTTTCAACTTCTTCTCAAGATTTGAATAGGATGGAGTCCATCAGCAATTAATAATTTATTTTGATTGAAGAAACTTAAAACATACGCAAAATACTTTAAATAAACAAAATGTATTTCATGAATAATTTATAAAAAAGCAAATACTCGTAGCATGCAAACCTCCTCAGTTAAATCAGAAAGCTCATTCCAATTATCTCTGGAAGCTGTATGAGGATTTATACAAATTGAGCCAATTTTCACAAACTAAGGTCGACCAGCACGAATCATTAGAAGTCATATTTTCACTGTATGTATACCAATTGCTATGTTATTATAATATTGATATAATTGAACGAAATTTCCAATCGTATTTATAGCTTAAAAGGGAATACAAACAACGATGAAAACTTAGAAATGATTTTTGGATGTTAGAATACAGGAAGTTTATTCATACCAGTTCATAAGAATAAACACTTACATTGGTCGACAAAAGACTCAACTATAGTATAAAACATAAAAATCGAGAGAAAAGAGTTAGCATCAATTTTATTTCACTTTATGGGCAATTTTATATTTAGTTACCAGTGGCACCTTCTTGTTGAAATCACATATTGGTCATAAATGATCTCGCAGCATAAGATGATAGTGCTCTCCATAGTATACTCAAATAGTAGCCACACCTTTCATTTACCCTGTGTTGCACACTTTTTGAATTTTCCCAGGGGCACGTCAGCTGATCCGGGGCATGACAGCTGATCCCATGTTTCGCGCGCTCAAGAAACAAAGCAAAATGCAAATAAAATTTCCGACGCACGTGTTCTTTTACGCATTTCAGAACATAGGAGTGCTGCCACATCCTAACAAAAAACTAAAAGATTGCATGGAACGAATTTGTTTTTCTGCAATGTTATTGATTTTTTAGATCTGGTAGCCCTGAAATCTCTCATCGAAGCATATGTTTATATTCGCGCCATTCCTCGCATCAGCGTTTACAATCTACCTGCTACCGAAGATTTATGGCTCGCTGTTCGGCTTGTGTTCGAATTTTTCCGGAGGGTTGATGGAGTGTGGTTACTAGTTGAGTATACTATGGTGCTCTCTATTGACGGTAGCATGACGGTGGCTTTCATCTATGAAAACCGCACCAAACAGTAATTTTTAGCGGGTTTGACGCTGTCTCAAGAAGCACATGTGGGTTTTTTTGCTGACCAATAATGCATATTTTGCTTATTAACAAAGCCATTGAGCCAGAAATGAGCTACACCTCTGAACATGTTTTTTCGATGAAATTCTTCATTTTTTTTCGAGCTTTGCCAGTGCCCAATTTGAGAAGTTTTGGCGTTTCGAAGGATCAAGTAGCTTTCGTTTGGAGCCTTTTGATGTCATATTTTTGTGGCGGGCTGATCTTCGCCGAATATGCCTTTGACATATAACATCAAGAGGTTAATTTGATCAAGTAATTATCTGAGTTACAATTGGCTCCGCGGTATGTACGGAGGCTCAACATTGTTGGGTCAGAAAATGGTCGATCTGGTTTTGTGTGTTGCCATCCAGTGATACCCAGGTCATTTTATGAATGCAAAACAAGGGAGGAAGTCGAAAGTATGACTAGATTTCTACTGCATGCAGAGTCAATCAGGCACTGGCCGTTTTCGTTTGTTTCATCGTGGAGACTATATCTTCCAATCGTTCCCTGATGAGATATCTTATTGCCATCCTTAGTGTTGAAATCACCAAGAATTATTTGTATGTCGTTTGTAGGCAATGAGTCAACTAGTTTGTCCAGGTGATTGTAGAACGTTTTCTTCGTTTCTCCTTCCTTTCTTCGGTCGGGGCGTATACATTTATCAGCCAGATTTCTAAGAATTTCGCTTTTATACGGATTGCACACACCCGTTCATTAACTGCCTTAAAATTAATAACGTACAATTTGAGCTCCCTATCCACTTTGAGGGCCACTCCAAATTCTCGTTTTCCAGTAAGTTTCCCACTTTTGAATATTGTGTGTGATCTAATGTCTTGATATCATTTCCAGTCCAGTTTGCTTCCTATATTGACTTGCCTGTTGTAAAAGGTCCTTAACAGTGCCAGGGTAATTGCTTGATCTTATATTCCAGAATCCAATGCCATAGTCCTTTTTCTGTTTGCGAGGTCATTGCGGTGAGTCCAATCTATTCCCACAGCTTTCTTATGCCCAAAATTTCATGCAGGATATGACTCATGCAGTCTTCTGAGATGCCCACTGTCTCAGCTATTTCACTCGATTGCCAATACGAGCTTGTTACATTGTCTTCTGTGGTAGCACAAAAAGTAGCCATGGCGCTTCGACGACTCTTTCATTCCAGATACATTGATCGAAAGATCAATGTTATTTGTTACAAGACCCTGGTTAAACCAGTTTTGACCTATGGATGTCAGATCTTGTATAACCAGAGTACAAGAACTGTAGAATGATTTAGATTTTTTGAAAGGGAATGTCTTCTTGCATGCACTGGCTTATACAGGAAGCCTGAGATGGATTTGAAGCACCATATATCGAATAGAAAAATTTATCGAACTGCTAAAGTGACAAGAGTCGATATCTTCATATTGAAACTTCTTCGGAATCATATCGCAAGATCTGTAACTGTGAGTGAAAACCGCTAGATTTCACAGGTGTTCCATCCTACAGATGGGTATATTGCGACTTGCTTTACTATATTAATCTTATTCATCGTGATGCTATCAATGCCTGGCGCCGTATTCTTTTTTAATTCATTGATTACCTTTAAGACTTCCTTTTTATTTGTTTGATGAATGTGAAGGATGGAATTTATTGAGATATTTGTAGTATTTCAATTGCTTGCTGAACTGGCAACGGTTTCTTTAGTGATTCTTCTACCAATTGTTGAAAAAAAGCTATTTAATGAGAACGCCGCGTCACGTGGATACGATGTACGAGTATTAGACGGCCCATCAGGATTCAGTTGAAAGTTTTGTGATATACCTTGGGTTGAAGAGTTATCCTTTACCTCATTTATTATTTTCCATATTTCACGGGAGTTCTCAGCCGCTGTTTCCATTCTTCTTGAGAAATATGAGAATTTAGCCAGTTTCACCAGTCGTTTCGATTATTTTTTCGCTTGCAAATATACAAACTTGAAAGCCTGGTTTGCATTGTTCTTCCTATAGTCCATGTATGCCTTCCTTTTTAGGGTTTGTAAAATAATTTTACAAAACCCTTCTAAAATCGCGTCCTGTCTGTCCGTCTGTCTGTCCGTCCGTTCCTCCGTCCGTCCGTCCGTCCGTCCGTGTGTCACAGCAGTTTTTCTCGGAAACTACTTAAGCTAGAAACATCAAATTTTGTATGTAGGTGTAAAGTGGTGTTCTCTTCAAAGTTCGAATACAAAAAAAAAATCATAAGGTATTTAAGGGGGGTCTCCCCATATAGGGGAGTGACCCCCCGAAAAAAAAATTTCATTGAAGGTGGCCGATATGAGTATCAAATGAAAGGTCTTGATGAGAACTTTTCAAAACAGGTCTTTGTTTGGCAAAGTTTGCTTCGAGGGGCGCACAGGTAGGGGAAATACACGAAAAATTTGTGTCCCCCCCCCCCCTCGCGATTGGACACTTGTGATCCGAAAAATCTGAAAAAATCAGGAATGTAGGCCTTGGTGAGTACAACAACAACAAATACGTTAGAAGTCGCAATTCACTCAACTTTCTTAGTAATATTATGATTTATCGATTTTATGTTTTCTTGAATAAAATCTTAACGGTACCCTTAAATTCTATGAAGTTCAGTACATAGATGACTATTTATAAGGTTGATCTATCCTGAAAGTTTCATAAAGATTGAATCATATTTAGCGAAGTTATAGCGGTTTGAATTTTCCTGTATTACCATGGAACAATATGCGCTGCATTTATTACTATGGCAACATATGGCTATGGAACAACATGCGCTTTTTACCGACTCAGACACTACAGTTTTGCTAGGATTTGCATGAAAATTTCAGGAATGATAGGTGTCATGAATATCTTTGAGAATCGGTTCAGCTGGTGGTATCAGTAATCGTAAAACAAAATGGTGGCTGTTGTAAATGCGAAGATTGAATAATTTTGAGTTATTTTTTCCCAACTTCAACGTTTAAGGTGCATGCTTTGAACACTTGATTCAATTTAATGAATGACTGAAGATGAGTACCCACAATTAATACTCATAAGCGAAGCAAGTCAAGGAGGCAGGAGAGAGCTCCTAGCAAAAGGGCTTTGTAACCATTCTAGGATTCGAAAAAATTGGCCAATAATCGATGATAACAGTACAGGAGAGTGGCTCCTGAAAATAAAAATTCATCAAACGTAGCCGGTATGAGTATGAAATGAAAGTTTTCATGGGAGCTTTTCAAAACAGTTGTTAAACTGTCAGTTTTTGCTTCAGTGGGGGCACAGGGGGGAAATACATGAAAAATGTGTTTCCTCCCTAGCGAATGGATATCTGAAATAATTATCAAGGGAGATATTTATGAGTATAACAACAACAAAAATCTCAGAACACGAAATTCGTTCAACTTTGTTAATAATAGTATGATCTTCGAATTTCATATTTTCTCCAATAAAATCGTTTCTTGATTTTATTCGATCTGGTGACTGCATTTTGTAAATTGAATACAAAACTCTTCTGACATGACCGTAGGTCTGTTTACCCAACTTGTTTTAATACTTGCATCAATTAATTTTTTCGTTATCCAAGTCCGTTGTTGATACCTGATTTTTTTCTCAATTGTAGAGCTTTGCTTAGCAGATATGATGATATTTTTGAATTCAATAATACTATTTGGTTTCCGCTCTTCCAGTAACGCTCGTATGTTTGATTTAAAGAGCTCCTTGTCTAGATATCTGAACGTTTTGTAGGTCAGCTTCCGTTTGTTCAGGGTTTGGTCTTGAATAGCAATTTTTAACACACGGTGATCCAGCTCCGGCCAGTCCTCAAATATGTATGTCATGCTTTCAGCGACTTTTAAATCATTGGTTACTATATGATCCAGACAGGTATTTGAGACTGGGCGAGTAATTTGGTTGTTGTTTATGATTACCGTTACATTCGTTTCTAGCGTATTCTTATAAATCCTTGTTTCTGGTGATTCAATTAGTACATCAATATTTGTGTCCGCTACTCTGATTAATTTTTTTTCAATTGAAAATAATGTATCTAGTACTGTGTAAAAATCTTGCGCATTCATACGATTGGGATTGTAGTACGTCCCTTATTTTATTTTTTTACCTGCATGTCGTACTTCAATTATTATAACGTTATATTTAACAGGCGTCACTCTCTTGGTAATGAAATTGATTGTATTTCTAGGGTTTTGTAAAATAATTTTACAAAACCCGGCTAGTTTCGTGACCTGTCTGTCCGTCTGTCCGTCCGTCCGTCCGTGTGTCACAGCAGTTTTTCTAGCAAACTACTTTAGCTAGAAGCATTAAATTTTATATACAGGTGCAAAGTTATTCTTTCTACAAAATACAACTACAAAAAATTTTATAAGGTATTTAAGGGGGGTCTCCCCATATAGGGGAGTGGCTCCCGAAAAAAAAATTTCACCAAAGGTAGCCGAAATGGGTATCAATTGAAAGGTCTTGATGAGAACTTTTCAAAACAGGTCTTAATTTGATACTTTTTGCTTCGAGGGACGCGCAGGGAGAGGAAATACACGAAAAATTTGTGTCCCCCCCCCCTCGCGATTAGACACCTGTGATCCGTAAAATCTGAAAAAATTATGGTGGTAGGTGTTTATGAGTACAACAACAACAAATACCTTAGAAGTCGAAATTCGCTTAACTTTGTTAATAATAGTATAATATTCGAATTTCACATTTTCCCAAATAAAATCGTATCGGTACCCTTAAACTGAACGAAATTCAATATTTACGTAGTCCTGCCAAGGGTTCTTAAGCTTTGTAAGTTTAATGAAAATCGAATGATATACACCGAAGTTATAGCCGTTTGAAATTTCTCCAATTACAA
Source organism: Odontomyia ornata (assembly GCA_963969285.1). Lineage (NCBI taxonomy): Eukaryota > Metazoa > Arthropoda > Insecta > Diptera > Stratiomyidae > Odontomyia > Odontomyia ornata. The sequence continues at coordinate 161,513,058 of OZ017741.1, forward strand.
CAACAATAACACATGATTTTGGTATTTTATGGACTTTCCATCCAATCAGTCACTGCAGTTTTGACTTGATCTTCTTGAAATTTTCCAATAAGGTCAATAACATTAATATTTTTGAGAACTCATGATTTGAGTGATTTTTGTCGGTTTGCAACAAAATGGCGACTGTTAAAAGTAGAAAAACAATGGATTTTCCTTTGAACGTGCACATCTCTTAGACATATTTCTTAAAGTTATTCATTGCTGGTGACTGCATTTCTGAGAAGTTGGGTACAAAACCCTTCTGACATGGGCATAGGTCTGTTTACCCAACTTGTTTTACGTACATTGCTGGACTTCCACCTCTTCCGGGTCTGCAGGAGAATACCGCATTATACCCTTCAATATTGTAAAATCATGCTTCTCCTGGTTAAATCCAGATTTCATTGAGAATAATCAAATCTATGTCAGGATTTTGCTGCAGGTAAATTTGAATATCGCTTAGCCTATGTCTTATGCTTCTTATATAAGCATACACGAGTGTTAAATTTGTTCCACTTGATTGATTAGAAAGATTAGCAATCATCAAAGTTGTAGTCAGTGCTCCTCCTGACGATCAATATTCTGCGTTGAAGCTCCCGAAACTCTACAGAGTAAGCTCTGTGAAAATGATCAGCCTTATTATTGTTAACAATACAGTTGGATCACTTCTCAATCGTGCTTTTGCAGTCCTTTAGGTCATGCTTTCCTCCACATTTTACACATATTTGCTCCCCAACACATTTTGATGTTTTGTGATTGTATTTATGACACTTATAACACCTCGTTACGTTCAAGTCTTCCTTCACAAAATACGATCCATAATCTATATTAATGTATCTATTCGCAAGCCTCTTATACATGCTCCCATTTACCTGGATGATGTGCAACCACCTTCTAGTTCTTTTCCGCCTAGTATGTACAAGTTCCATAGAATCTCGTTCCTCTGTATTGGGATTTAATGACTGGATCTCATTTCTTAGTTCAACATTTGAGTATTGTTTTTCTAGTCCATTGATGACAAGTCTAGGCTGTCGCAATCTGGTCTCAGCAACATCATACTCCTCTTTCATTGCATCAATTGCTATATTAAAAAGCGAAGTAGCAGTTTCATTGGTCGATGTTTTGAAAACCGCCCCACCATTACGAAGAGGTCTCATTAGTTGTAGGTTAAGTACAAAACCCTTCTGACATGAGCGTAGGTCTGTCTATACAACTTGTTTTTGATTGAATATGTTTAGAATTAGGGTGTAACATACTACTGTGTCCACAAAATAAGGTGACATTTGAATTTAAACTGCGTGCGTCGAAGGATTTGGAAAATTATTTTTTTTTAGGTTGGTAGTACTGTCAGTGACATCTATGTCAAATTTACATGTTTGAGATACGCGTCGTTTTGTGAGCTGCTAAAAGTGAGTTTTTCGTTTTTTGCGATGTCGAAATTTGCATTAAGTTTTGTTTGCGGAATCAATGTTCTGCTGCAAATACGTTAAAGATGCTACAGTACGGCTTTGGTGATGAGGCTTTGTCTAAAAAAAATGTTTACAAGTGGCATAGTGAGTTCAAAGCCGGCCGTGAACGTATCGAAGACGAAGAGCGTTCTGGGCGACCATCAACCTCTTCTCTTCTTCTATTATCGTGGTGTTGTGTGTTATGAATTCCTTCTGCCGGGCCAAACTGCCAACAAGGAATATTATTTTTACGGTATGCGTCGTTTGCGTAACGCTATCCGCCTAAAAAGGCCGGAATTGTGGAAAGACAATTCTTGGTTTTACACCACGATAATGCACCATCCCATACTGCACTCGCAATTCGTGATAATTTCGCCAAAAACTCAACCCATATCCTTCCACAACCACCGTATTCACCTGCACCTGCCGTGCAACTTCTGGCTGTTCAGCAAGCACAAAAGACCGCTCCGGGGACACCGTTTTGATACGATAGAGGAGATTCAAGCCGCAGCGAGGATGGAACTGAAGGCTACCCCGGAAATGACGCGTATCTCAAACACTAATGAATATTTTGACATGTAAATTTGACATAGATGTCACTGACAGCACTACCAGCCTAAAAAAAAATTCTCCAAATCCTTCGACGCGCGCAGTTAAAATTCAGATGTTACTTTATTTTTTGGCCACAGTAGTATTAGGTATTGGATAAAAGTTCACTGTTGTGTTAGTAATATAAGTAATTTTTGAATAATGCTGGTTGGTTTTTTTCTTCTTTTTTCAAACGAATCAAAAAATATGTAATAACCTTAATTAATCTGAATTTGCTATAGTTTTTTTGATGAAATGTATTTAACTGATAACGTATAAATTTAGAGAGCCATTTGGGCCATTAAGTTTTCGTAGGTTTATTGTTTGGAATTTGCTTTATATTCTTTTTCAAATTTATAGCAGTTGGTATTGAATAAAGCGTTTTGACTTTGAGTATGAAAATAGTAGGCACAACTGAGTTCATGCGATGATTTATGTATCTTTTACCATATTCGATTACTGAGGGATTTAAATACATATACATTTCATGAGACTTGATAAAAAAGTTAGGGGAATATAAGGTCAATTTAAATACATATGATATTCACGTGGAAGAAAAATTTAATCCTCGCATTGCTGCACGTTTACATGTATTTGAATGGATACGCGTAAAACCACACAAATATATGGAAACTCAAATCCTTAAAACTGCTAATGTAACGCAACTTCAAGCCACACTTGTCCATACAAGTCGCGCGGGTGCAGCCCTGCGACCTGTTACTGTGAGTTTCAATTGTCATTTCATTCGTGATTTCTAACATTATTAGTGCGTTGTTGTTTATTGTGTGAAGATGTCTGCGGAACTGCGAAGTGATAAACAAAGTATTTACCTTATCGGACTTCCAAGCCACCAGATAAATGGTGCAAAATTACCATCTAATCGACAAGTTCTCACCGTTTTATTTTACTATATTCGTGAAGTCAATCTGACTGTTAGTGAAAGTGCGAATCTTGTTATAAGAGAGTGCATTATATTTTGGGAAAAGCCAGGATTCCTACAAAGGCGTTTCCTAACTGCGTGAAGAAACTTGTTGACTTATATCATGTTTGGAGGGATCTGCGAAAAAACTGTAAGAAAACTCAGATGACGTTCAAGAACCGTGAAAATAATTTTGTAAAAGACCTTGATAACTTATTTGATATTGCACATGCTGATGCTTTCGAAAGAATGAAGTCAGAGGAAGACAAAGAATTTTTAAGGAAACAGAGAGAGACTGGGATGCTTAGGTGGAATTGACAAAAAATTGGCGGAGAAAGAAGAATGAATTAGGCAAAGACGATTGGAAGAAGAGGAAAGAAAGTTAAAACAAAGAGATTTATTGGCTGTTGCATCTACTTCTTCGATAGAAAGCTTGGAATGTCTTGAGAATTCGTATGAGGAACACATTTCGAACTCTGAACTTAGTACTCAGATTCCTCGCCCTGAAAAAAGTTCTAAAAGAGGCATGAAAAGTTTCATAACTCCTAAACTGGTAGCAGCTTTAGATCGATGCCAATTAAGCATAAGGGACTCAGTTTACATTCTCCATGCGCTTGTAGAAGCGCTTGGTCTGAACAGCGATGATTCCCCTATTAAAAAATCCTCGATTCAGCGAATCCGTACTCAGGCGAGAAAATCCAGGGCAGAAACAATAAAAACTGACTTCCAGAATAACTTGCCTGACGTAGTCACAGTCCATTGGGATGGGAAACTATTACCTGGATTGGATGTACGAAGCTCAAAAGAAGAACGCTTGCCAATTATTGCTTCATTTTACGATAGTGAACAGCTTCTTGCAGTACCAAAATTAGAGAGTTCTTCTGGAAAACATCAAGCTTAAGCCATTTCAACTGCACTCTTTGACTGGAACCTCCATGATAAAGTACAGATAATGTGATGCGATACAACAGCTTCAAATACTGGCCATTTCAATGGAGCTTGTGCTATTTTGGAGCAGACTTTAGAAAGGGAATTGCTGCTTTTTGCTTGTGGTCATCATCTTTATGAATTGGTGCTTAAAGCTGTTTTTAAAACCAAGGTAAAGCAAATTACAAGTAGCCCAGATATTCCAATTTTCAAAAAGTTAAGAGGTAATTGGAAACATATTAAGACCGATAACATTGAGCCACCTCTCGATTTCGTTAAAGCACATATTGCTGAGACAAACATTACATCTTTGTTAACTTTTTAGAAGACTGAACCCGAAAAACCTTTTATTAGAGACGATTACCGCGAATTGGTTGAACTATGCGTTGTGTTCTTAGGAGGAGATACAGAGAATAAATTAAAACTCAGGCCCCCCAGAGCTTTGCATCAAGCATGATGGATGGCGAGAACAATCTATTCTTTAAAAATATGTTTACTTCATTCGCAACTTAAAATTACTGCAATGGACAAAAATGCTCTACAAGATGTTTGCTTAATAATCGCCACCTTGTTTACTAAAGCTTGGCTCGAATGCACAGTGGTAATTAAAGCACCTAACCAAGACTTGTGCTTTTTGAAAGCTCTAAAAGAATATGCGAAAGTGGATGCGACAAAGTCCCAAAGCATCCATAAGCAAGTTTGTTCGTCATTTATGATATTTGTGTGAAGAAACAGTCATGTTATCACTCTTTGATGAAGAAGTTGATTAATAATTTGAACAAAGACAGAAGTTCAGATTCCGCGTAACGCTATCCCCCATCGAAGGCAGAAATTACGCAAAATTTGTTTGGTAAGCTTAATATTTTCTTGTTTCTTTTTTCAAAGTTTCGTGGCTTAGTTTTTGCATATTTAAACTGTTTTTTCTTTCTTACAGAAATGGCGCTGGATGATTTTGTGACTCAAAGAAGCAAACAATTTCTATCTCGACTGCAGAGCGACGAAAGTTTACTTCGGGAAGATGTATCTTCTTGGGGTGATAATCCTCCTTTTTTGGAAGCTAGAAGACAAATAAGTCATTTGAAGGTCGTAAATGACACTGCTGAAAGAGCTGTTGAATTAATGCAAGATTTTAATGGACTTATCATGGCTGAAGAAGAGCAAAAACAGTTTTTGTTGCGTTGTGTTCAGGAACATAGAAATCTGTATCCAGACTGTAAAAAAACTACACTAACGAGAAGTTACCCTAATTAATTATTTATTTATAATATGATTTGTATTTAAATAAGAGTTGATGTTGATCTTATTTTATTTTTACTCATATTTACTTCATTTATTGCATTTTTATTAGTTTTGGATCAAACCAAAATGTTAGGCCAAAACACCATTTTCTATTAAATTTTAGAGCTCGGTCGGCACGGGTTGCAATCATGCTACAAATATGAAATTTCATATTCAAGTACATTTTAGTATTTTTAAAAAAAGTAAAGGGTATGCGTTTCGAAATTCTAAAAAAAAATGGTTTTGCCATATAAGGGACACCCTAACATATACGAGTATATATATATATATATATATATATATATATATATATATATATATATATATATATATATATATATATATATATATATATATATATATTTATATGTATGTAAGAATTGTAAAATAACTTGTTTTATTTAAGTCTAACAAATTAAAGTTCAGGTTTATTTAAACGATAAGTTATTTAAATGAATTATAAATTAAAAAGTAATTGAATTCACATCTACTGAGGAAAAGATAGCACACACGACCTCAGCACCGCAACGTCGGAAAGACAACTGTGTCTGATCAAAGGCACGACCAAATGTCCAGAACCGCTTCTACAGTGTTGCCACGCTAACATGACTGATTGCTATTACGTTTACACTCGGCCATCCTGCTCGTCATCTGACAAAAAATCTTCGTTGTCTGCAGCGTATCTCCACAGCTTCATATTGTCACTACTGGTCATACTCTTACACGGACCTTCAAAATCAGCTGCTTTCACAACGTCATACCTTCCATTGCGCTTGACTTTGCTCACCCTGTAAGGTCCCAAATATTCAGTTGCTAATTTCTTTCCAGCAACAAATTGCGTTCGTTTTATTGCCACCAAATCATTTAGTTGATAAATAACATCTTTTTTGCGACGTTTGTTGTAATTTGCTCTGTATGTATCTTGCACCTTTTGTACTTGTAGCTTTGCCTCTTCGCGGGTTTGTTGTCGATTAGCTTTAAACAATGATAGCCATTCTTCTTGTATCATGTTGAGTATGTTGCTGCTGATATTTAACTTCATCTTAACGCCAAACATGAGCTCAAACGGTGGACGTTTTGTCAAACTGTGCACGCTTGAGTTAATCGCTTTCTGCACTTGACTAATATACTTATACCACTTCGATGAATCATCTGCTGATAGCTTCAATAATACGGATAGAATCACTCTATTTGCCCTCTCGACTTGCCCGATTCCTCTAGGAACGCCCGTTGTTGTTAATACATGATTGATGCTATACTCGGTGCAAAAATCAGCAAAGGCTTGCGACAGAAAAGCTGAGCCCCTGTCAATTACTATGCGATGTGGGTATCCAAAACTGTCTGACCACCACGATAACTTGCTTATAACTTCGTCGGTGGCTGTAGTTTTTGTTGAAAATAACCATATGAATTTCGTGAACCCGTCGATAACAGAAAAAATATATTTATACTTTTTCGCTGTTGCATCAATTGGCCCAATGTGATCGACGTGCAACGTCTCTAGTGGTTGACCTCCTTTATCAATACACTGTAGTTCACCTTCTTTTTTACCAAGCTTCTTGTTGGCTATGATACATTTGACGCAATTTTTAATGAAGTTTGGCGCTTTATATTCCAGGTGTGGGATAAAATATATCTGTTGAATTGAGTGCATAGTCTTCTGCACTGCAAAGAGACCAGCTTGATGCGCCTCGCGAATGATTTCAACTTCCATTACCCTGGGCACCACCAGCAAATCATATCCATCGATGCTCTTGTAGATAAGTTCGCCTTTCATTTTGTAATTTTTATACCCTGTTGTTCTTAATATCTCTGCCACTGCCACTAAGTGTTCATCTTGTCTTTGTAATTTTCGGATACGCGCTGTTATTTCAGAATTTATAATTAGAACTTCTGGATATCTGCTCAAACAGTCCGCATGTTTCATTGCGTCACCACTTCGGTGCACTACTTCGAAATCGTACTCTTGCATGTAAAAAATCCATTGTGCTACTGCGCGTGGAACTTCTCTCTTTGCCATTGTTTGCTTGAACGCTGAACAGTCTGTTGCCAATTTAAACTGAATGCCCAACAAGTAGTATCTGAATTTTCTCATTGCCAAAAACGCCGCTTTGACCTCTAAGACATAGGTATGTTGCTTCGATTCTGCTTCGGAAGTCTTTTTGCTCCAAAATTGTACCGGGTGGAGATTACCGCCTACTTGCTGTAAAAGTACGGCTCCAAAACCGTACTGGAATGCGGCTGTGTGTGATTCGGTCTTCGCATCACGGTTATAAAATTGGAGTACCGGTTCTTTCGTTTATAATGATTGTAACTGATGTACAGCTCGTACTTGTTCTGCATTCATAGCGAATTCGGCACCTTTCTTCAATAATTGTGTCAACGGACGATTTATATAAGCATAACCCTTGATAAATCTACGGAAATACCCAGTCAGTCCGAGAAATGATTGGACCGCTTTCAGGTTTTTAGGCATCGGGAATTTCTCAATGGCTCTCGTCTTTTCTGCTCCAGGTTTTACTGTACCGTTTTCGACCGTATGACCCAAGAATTCAATTTTTCGTTTCAAAAAGGAACATTTCTGCCATTTGATCTTCAACCCATATTTAGCTGCCAACTGTAATACTTTTTGTAATTTATGGATACCTTCTTCGATGGTTGCGCTATAAACCACTATATCGTCCATGTAAAGCTCCATTACATTTTCGTTTATAAGCTCTTGAAAGATGCATGTGACAAATCGTATAAACGCTGCTGGCGAGTTACAAAATCCAAATGGTGCACGATTGAACTCGTAAATGCCACTCTTCACCACAAACGCCGTAAACTTCTTACTGTTGTCTTCAACGGGTACATGGAAAAAGCCGTTTTCTAGGTCCATGACCGTGAAACTTTGCCGCCTGCAGTTTCTCTAGTACCTCGTCGATTAATGATACAGGAAAAGCATCTTTGAGTACCATCGAATTCAGTTGGCGGAAGTCAACACAGACACGGTAAGCTCCGTCTTTTTTTTCTACGACCACCATGCGACTGGCATAATCAGAAGTAGATTTGCGTATAATATCTTTTTGCAGCCATTCTTGTATCTGATTCTCTACAGCAACCTGTTGATGCAACGGCAATCTGCTTGGCGATTGACGAAACGGAACTGCATATTCTACCGTTATTTTCAGTTGGACAGGACACGAGTTCTGCTTGCTAATCGTTGTATTCCGCAATCATTGCTTCAACACGCTTTTTAGTTTGTAGTGCTAGCTCACCAAAGTCTATTTCATTTTCAGAAATTTGATATACATCTGCAAACTGTTCACTTTCTGGAATTATTGCGCTCACAAATTTGTAGTTTTTTTTGTTATGCATATATACAAATTTGTCCCAGAAATCATTGCCAATTATGACCGGATGTTTTAAATGCCATCGTCGACCAGAACAAATTTTTGCTCAACTTCAAGGCTATCAATTTTAACTTTCGCAATAATAAAACCTTTTTGTTTTTACTGGCTACTGGTAAAACTATTGTTAATTGCAATATTTTTCAAGCTATTCTTTAAAACATGTTTTTGCACAATGCTCACATCAGATTCCGTATCGAAAAAACCAATTACACTTTTATTGTTTATTAATATGTCTTGTAAACGTTTTCCGTGCTTGATGAGATTCACTTGCTTGTTATTGTCTTTACAATCTTTGGTGATATGCCCGCGCAAATTATACTTGAAACACTTCACATCCGACTTGCATTGCGCTTTTTTATGATCGGTCGCCCCACAATTAAAACAATGGTCTCTCTTTATTTTTGCATCATCGTTCGTTTTCTCGTTTCTAAAATTCGTGCTTTTGTTATTGTTCCACTTTTCATTTTTGTTGCACTTTTCACTGTTCATTACTGCTTCGAAAAATTCATATTTTTCTTTGAGCTCTCTCAAGCTTGTAGATAAATAAAACGAATATTTAATTTCTTGTTTCACTTTTAAGCCATCGACTACATACTGCACAATTGCCTTCTCATCAACATTTCTCATGGCCGCTAATTTTTAGGGTTTTGTAAAATAATTTTACAAAACCCTTCTAAAATCGCGTCCTGTCTGTCCGTCTGTCTGTCCGTCCGTCCGTCCTTCCGTCCGTCCGTGTGTCACAGCAGTTTTTCTCGGAAACTACTTAAGCTAGAAACATCAAATTTTGTATGTAGGTGTAAAGTGGTGTTCTCTTCAAAGTTCGAATACAAAAAAAATTTTATAAGGTATTTAAGGGGGGTCTCCCCATATAGGGGAGTGACCCCCCGAAAAAAAAATTTCATTGAAGGTGGCCGATATGGGTATCAAATGAAAGGTCTTGATGAGAACTTTTCAAAACAGGTCTTTGTTTGGCAAAGTTTGCTTCGAGGGGCGCACAGGTAGGGGAAATACACGAAAAATTTGTGTCCCCCCCCCCCCCCCTCGCGATTGGACACTTGTGATCCGAAAAATCTGAAAAAAATCAGGAATGTAGGCCTTGGTGAGTACAACAACAACAAATACGTTAGAAGTCGCAATTCACTCAACTTTCTTAGTAATATTATGATTTATCGATTTTATGTTTTCTTGAATAAAATCTTAACGGTACGCTTAAATTCTATGAAGTTCAGTACATAGATGACTATTTATAAGGTTGATCTATCCTGAAAGTTTCATAAAGATTGAATCATATTTAGCGAAGTTATAGCGGTTTGAATTTTCCTGTATTACTGTGGAACAATATGCGCTGCATTTATTACTATGGCAACATATGGCTATGGAACAACATGCGCTTTTTACCGACTCAGACACTACAGTTTCGCTAGGATTTGCATGAAAATTTCAGGAATGATAGGTGTCATGAATATCTTTGCGAATCGGTTCAGCTAGTGGTATCAGTAATCGTAAAACAAAATGGTGGCTGTTTTAAATGCGAAGATTGAATAATTTTGAGTTATTTTTTCCCAACTTCAACGTTTAAGGTGCACGCTTTGAACACTTGATTCAATTTAATGAATGACTGAAGATGAGTATCTATTATTAATACTCATAAGCGAAGCAAATCAAGGAGGCAGGAGAGAGCTCCTAGCAAAAGGAGTTTGTAACCATTCTAGGATTCGAAAAAATTGGCCAAGAATCGATGATAACAGTACAGGAGAGTGGCTCCTGAAAATAAAAATTCATCAAACGTAGCCGGTATGAGTATGAAATGAAAGTTTTCATGGGAGCTTTTCAAAACAGTTGTTAAACTGTCAGTTTTTGCTTCAGTGGGGGCACAGGGGGGAAATACATGAAAAATGTGTTTCCTCCCCAGCGAATGGATATCTGAAATAATTATCAAGGGAGATATTTATGAGTATAACAACAACAAAAATCTCAGAACACGAAATTCGTTCAACTTTGTTAATAATAGTATGATCTTCGAATTTCATAGTTTCTCCAATAAAATCGTTTCTTGATTTTATTCGATCTGGTGACTGCATTTTGTAAATTGAATACAAAACCCTTCTGACATGACCGTAGGTCTGTTTACCCAACTTGTTTCATATGCAAGACATACTCATGAAATGTTTCGTTTTCTTTTTTGCTACGTTCACATAATTTTTCGTGTAAAGCGGCACTATTAAGTTATTTGTGTAACTCATCTATAAGTTCTGATTTTAAACTATCGTAATCAAAAACCGGGGTTGAGTCTAAAAATAATTGAGCAGTTTTCACCATTTCATTTCGGGCTTGCACATACATTTGCTGTTTATCGAATTTGTAAGCCTCCGCGTTTTTCTCGAAGTTTTCGAACCATAACCTAACTGGAATGCTGATACCATCAAATTCGTTGATCACTTTGTTAAATGACTCAAATGATACCGGCGGTTTCTGTTGTTGATGAAGCTTCAGCGCTAGCGACCGTAAAATGTTTGTTAACTCTTCACTGTCTACTGTTTGTGTGTTATGCTGAGATGTTGGCATTTTCTCGTAATCGTTATCAACTTTCGCACTTTTTATTCTTATTGTTGCTTCTACTTTTTCCACGTTTACTGTTCTTTCGACTTCTCTGATTTTTTCTACGGCACTTTCAACTTTTCTGTTCAGATTGCAACCACTTTCAAACGAACTTGAAACACTATCAACTGTCTGTTTTCTTTCAAATGTTCCTTCCAACGGTTCTTTTTCAATTTCACCTTCTTTTCTACTTTTTGGTGTTTCTTTTCACGCTGACTTTTTGTAGTTTATTTCACATGCAAAATCTTGATCGGATTTTGTACCTTTACCCGAATTATGCACGTATTCTTCTTCGCACGAACTGTATAAATCTCCTTCTGATGAGTGCCATTTTCTAATGCGGTTTTCATATCGTATACTTCTTTCACTTGGTTGATTTGTGTGTGTATCCCGTTGCGTTACTTCATGCAAGGGTTAAAATGCACATTTTTCTGAATTTGCACGCCAAATAATTTTTAAGTCGATAGCTTTTTAAGAATCACTTCTGCGGATACTGCACGATAAATATGCTGGCACTTTGAACAATCAACACTTTTGGTTTTTAGTTTTATCTCTTAAAATTCGATCGATTTCTTTTCCGCACTTGTACACTACCGTTAATTCTTCTTCTTAATTTGGTTCGGTTGAGCCCACAAATGTAAGAATTGTAAAATGACTTGTTTTATTTAAGTCTAACAAATTAAAGTTCAGGTGTATTTAAACGAAAAGTTCAGGTTTATTTAAACGATGAGTTATTTAAATGAATTATAAATTAACAAGTTGGGTAGACCGACCTATGCTCATGTCAGAAGGGTTTTGTACTCAACTTACAAAATACAGTAACCAGCAACCAATAAAATCAAGAAACATGTCAAAGATGATTTTATTGGAGAAAATGTGAAATTCGAGGATCATACTATTATTAACAAAGTTGAAAGAATTTTGACTTCTGAGGTATTTGTTTTAGTTATATCCATAGATATCTCCCTTGAAAATTTTTCCAGATTTTTTAGAAACACATTTTTCATGTTTTTACACCCCCACATTGGCCCCACTGAAGCAAAAACTGTCAGTTTAAGAACTGTTTTGAAAAGCTCTTATAGAGAAATTTCAGTTGATATTCATATCTGCTACCTTTCATTAAATTTTTTTCAGGGCCCACTCCTCTGTACTGTAATCATCGATTCATGGCCTATTTTTTCGAATCCTAGAATGGTTACAAAGCCATTTTGCTAGGAGCTCTCTCCTGCCTCTTCGACTTGTTTCAATTGTATGTACTCATTTTCATGATACCTATGATTCCTGAAATTTTCATGCAAATTCTAGCAAAGCTGTAGTGTCTAAATCGATAAAAAGCGCATATGGCTCCATAGCCATATGTTTCCTTAGTAATACAGTGCATATTGTTCCATAGTAATACGGGAAAATTCAAATCGCTATAACTTCGTTAAATACTATTGGATCTTTATGAAGCTTTCAGAAAAGGTTTATGTTATAAAAAGTAATCTGTTTTTTAAATTTCATTGAATTTAAGGGTACCGTTTAGATTTTATTCAAGAAAACATAACTAACAAAGTTGAGCGAATTTCGACTTCTCATGTATTTGTTGTTGTTGTACTCATTAAGGCCTACATTCAAAATTTTTTTCAGAACTTTCGGATAGAAGGTTTCCAATCGCGAGGAGGGGTACGCGAAAAGTTCGTACATTTCCCCTTCTCCTGCCCCCCTCGGTACTCATAAGGCAATCTTAAGACTTGTTTTGGTAAGATCTCATTAAGACCTTTCCAATGACACCCTACTCGACTACCAATGGTGAAAATTTTTTTTGAGGGGTCACCTCCCTATATGGGGAGACCCCCCTTAAACCCCTTTGAAAAATTTTTCCACCTTTGAACTTTCAAGAGGTCACCACTTCTGACCTTTCCACAAAGTTTCATGCCTGTAGCCTCTATAGTTTCGGAGCAAAAGTGCTGTGACATACAGACGGACGGACGGACGGACGGGCGGACAGACGGACACAGGTCGTGATTGCAATAGGGTTTTGTATTTTAGTACAAAACCCTAAAAAGTAATTCAATTCACATCTACTGAGGAAAAGATAGCACACACGACCTTAGCACCGCAACGTCGGAAAATCAAGTGTGTCTGATCAAAGGCACGACCACATGTCCAGAACCGCTTCTACAGTGTTGCCACGCTAACATGACTGATTGCTGTTACGTTTACATGTGTATCTATATAATATATATATATATATATATATATATATATATATATATATATATATATATATATATATATATATATATATTTATACATATATATATGTATACACATATATATATACATATACATATATATATATATAACAACATAATTTTCGCAATAGTCTAGCAAACTTTTGACTGAACAAACTATATTTGTCATGGGTCGTCTTTCGTGTGAGTTTTTCAATAAAATTTTTGCTAAAAGTGACCAGCAATATGCATTCCATATGATTCCTTCTAATTCTGTAAATCTACCAAATGCATAGACCATGTCTCGCACATAGTTTTCATGTCTATGTTTGTTCCGTAGTATTTCCAACATGCTTGAGCACGCTAATATACTCGTACACCATCAAAATGAAATTTTCAAAAACTCATCAGTTTTCACTTAACAACACCATTAAACTTTTTCCCTCTACTAATTTCCATTTAAATGCTTCCTTTTGATCTGCAGCTAATTAAAAAGAAATCAAAAGAAATAGCCCTAACGCCCTGATCTAATTACTCATTTAAATTGAGAATATCATCTCATCATCATCATCGTCGTGTAATCACAAAAGCATGGGTGATTCATAGTGGGAAAAATGAGAGGGAGAGAGATATTGGCGGGCTTTAAAAATTGGTTTTTTGATCCCTCGTTTCTACTTTAATTAGCATCACTGCAGGGAATTAAACATCGATATACTTTAAATTATGTATTTTTTGCAAAGCTTTTATTCTATCTAGATTCACATTTTCATTCCTTTTGTCTCAATCACCAACATGATTTCTTATTAATGAAGTTTGTCCGCAATCTCAAGTTAATTACTGCATTATTTAGAATTGACATGGCCTGACATGGATGCTGTGAACGTAAGAAAAATTGCGTAGGATAAACGCTTTTGTGAAAAGATGCCGAAGAGAATTCAAGTGCTCTTTGCGAGTAGTGTTGAAAAATTATACTTAAATATGTTACGTTAATGTCTCTGACGTGAAAACACTCAAAGTGCGTAAATCAAAAGAATAATGGGTACGAAAATTGTAAATCACGGATCAAATAAACTCTGCTCGCATCAAAAGGATTAAATCAATACCTCCAAAACGTTATTATAATTGTAATATGTACCTTAAGAGAATTTCACAATGAGAATGATGATTGCAGGGGGTTGTTAATTATTTTAGTTTCATTCCGGCCACAAGCCCCGCCACATGAAGTTCACTCCAATGGTTCAAATCCAAGATGACGTCATAAAATAAATTAATGAGCCCTAATCCTCATTGCTGCTCACTAAATGGATACATCTCTGGCAATTTAAAGAATATAAGAAATATTGTTACGTTGATTTTGAATTATAAACCATCAGAATAACAATCCTGAAGAAAATTTTATGTCTAATTAAAATATTCCTCCATTAGTCCAAAGTCTAAGATACAAATTATAACATTCCTTTTATCATGCTTTCACGTTCATGTTACCAATGTGCAGCTTCTTTTTTCTTCAATTTACTAGGTGCTCACATGAAATACAAAGAATAGAATATCATGAAATTATTCCGGAATATCGAATACTCACTTCGAGGCACTGATTATTGAATTGGCAATATTCTCTCGTGTGCTTTGAAAATTTGGAGGAAGCAGATGAAAATTCGATGAAAGGGATAATGAAAATGAATTTACGATTCAGTTGCTACGAGTATCATCAAATGTTCTAACAAGAGCCTGGAAACATCTAATCATAGACCAATGATCCAATCACCATAGGGTCATACTCAAAGTTATTTTTCCAATCAATCCAACATTTCCTTTGCCCTTACATTTGCTTCAATGATATTCAAAATATTGCAGATCGTATTTTTACTACCTTCAACACATAGTTGATTAAATTCATTATTGAAAAAGATTCATCCTGCAAGCCATAGCTAAATTTTGACTCAAGACAAGTGGCTCGATATACATGTATAGTCAGGCCATAATTCCATTCAAATATCGTACTTCAGAGTAATTCTCAGGAAATCAGTACAGAACCTTCGAGACCAACTATATAAAATAACAAGTTGGGTAAACAGACCCACGCTCATGTCAGAAGGGTTTTGTATTCAATTTACAAAATGCAGTCACCAGATCGAGTCAAACCAAGAAAAATGTCAAAGACGATTTTATTGGAGAAAATATGAAATACGAAGATCATGCTATTATTAATAAAGTTGAACGAATTTCGACTTCTGAGGTTTTTGGTATTGTTATACTCATAAATATCTCCCTTGATAATTATTTCAGATGTCCATCCGCGATGGAGGAAACACATTTTTCATGTATTTCCCCCCTGTGCCCCCACTGAAGCAAAAACTGACAGTTTAACAACTGTTTTGAAAAGCTCCCATGAAAACTTTCATTTCATACTCATATCGGCTACGTTTAATGAATTTTTTTCAGGGGCCAATCTCCTGTACTGTTATCATCGATTAATGGCCAATTTTTTCAAATCCTTGAATGGTTACAAAACCCTTTGGCTAAGAGCTCTCACCCACCTCCTTGACTTGTTTCACTTATGAGCATTAATTGTAGGTACTCATCTTCAGTCATTCATTAAATTGAATCAAGTGTTCAAAGCATGCACCTGAAACGTTGAAGTTGGGAAAAAATAACTCTAAATTATTCAACCTTCGCATTTAAAACAGCCACTATTTTGTTTTACGATTACTGATACCACCAGCTGAACCGATTCTCACAGATATACATGACACCTTTCATTCCTGAAATTTTCATGCAAATCCTAGCAAAACTGTAGTGTCTGAGTCGGTAAAAAGCGCATGTTGTTCCATAGCCATATGTTGCCATAGTAATAAATGCAGCGCATATTGTTCCATAGTAATACATGAAAACTCAAACCGCTATAACTTTGCTAAATATGATTCGATCTTTCTGAAACTTTCAGAAAAGATCAATCTTATGAATAGACATCTACGTACTGAATTTCATAGAATTTAAGGGTACCGTTAAGATTTTATTAAAGTAAACATAAAATCTATAAATCATACTATTGCTAACAAAGTTGAGTGAATTGCGACTTCTCACGTATTTGTTGTTGTTGTACTCAGCAAGGCCTACATTCCTGGTTTTTTTCAGATTTTTCGGATCACAGGTGTCCAATCGCGAGGGGGGGACACAAATTTTTCGTGTATTTCCCCTCTCTGTGCGCCCTTCGAAGCAAATTTCGCCAAACTAAGACCTGTTTTGAAAAGTTCTCATCAAGACCTTTCATTTGATATCCACATCGGCCACCTTCAATGTATTTTTTTTCGGGGGGTCACTCTCCTATATGGGGAGACCCCCCTTAAATACCTAATAAAATTTTTTTGTAGTTGAACTTTGAAGAGATCACAACTTTACACCTACACACAAAATTTGATGTTTCTAGCTTAAGTAGTTTCCGAGAAAAAGTGCTGTGATACACGGACGGACAGATGGACAGACTGGTCGCGAAACTAGTAGGGTTTTGTAAAATTATTTTACAAAACCCTAATATTGGTCTTACAACTGAAAGAAACAAGCTAATGAAACTAAAAACGGTGACATGGGTGCTAAATCGATGCACTAGCAGGTGCTTACGGAATACTCTATATCCGTGTACTTTCCTCTTCCGAACACTGGCGAAATCCAATTGCTTGTTAACCAGCTCTTTTATCTGTTACTACATTATCTTCCATCAGGTAAGAAAGATTGAGGTACTCTCCGCTTGTAACTTACCGACAGCACTTAATTGAAGTGCTTCCGCCAGTTTTGATTCGAATGTTGAGAAGATGTATACAAAAACAAAAACCACGTGTCTGATAGCGAGCGCATGCTTACTGACGCTTTGCAGCCTGGTTCCCCAAGCATCTGTTTTATCTTCGAATTCGAAAACAGTGTCAACTCTCCTTAGCAAAAAGGAGAAACGATTAGAATTCGGTTAAAAGACTGCATTGTTGGAAAAGCTTCGGGGAACGTATAACGATACTCCAGTATAACAGACAGACTGCTACATTTACTTCAAGTAAAATCTTAAGTGTGCTTTGTGTTTGCTGAAAATACTGTTTTGGATCACCTTTGCAATAAGCAGAAGTAGAAATTCTCTCAGTCACTTTTTGGTCCCCATGCGGCGAATCCGGGTGAACTAGTCTCAGTTGCTTTTCAAAGGAGATGGGAGCATCACGCGGAGCCATAAAGGACTGTAGTCTCTATGATTTAGACTGATATTCGTAGTATTGAAAAATTACGAGTACTAACAAGCAGTTAAAAAGTACAATTGAGAGTGTTCTATGTGAGATTTATTTACCCATATCTGAAGAGCTATAAAATAACATACATTGTCTTATTTTACATCTTTAAAAAATATTATTTGCAAACTAACGAATACCATTGAATCGGTCATTTCGAAAACCTCATAAGTCACAAGTCATAAGTCATTATTGAAAATAGCACTTCAACATAAAAATATCAACTTGTTACTTGTTTTAATTTTCCATGGTTTAATAACTTTAAGGCATATAATCATATTTTCCATCATTCTCAATCGGATTATCTTCAACATTTCCAGTTATCTAGCAAAATATGTTCGCATAAAATGGTATTTACTCTTCCGGCATGCTATCCTGTGCTTGTTTCAATTCTCTATTTTTTTAACAATTAATGGGTACTCTCAAATTATAAGCCTTGGTTGATGGAAGTGAAACAGAAGTTGTGAGTTCTTTTAGTAGTACGAATGAATGGTTATTGAATCCATCAATAAACTCCTCGGCTATGATAGTACCTTTTTTAGGGTTTTGTAAAATAATTTTACAAAACCCTACTAGTTTCGCGACCAGTCTGTCCGTCTGTCCGTCCGTTCGTCCGTCCGTCCGTCCGTCCGTGTGTCACAGCAGTTTTTCTCGGAAACTACTTAAGCTAGAAACATGAAATTTAGTGTGCAGGTGTAAAGTGGTGATCTCTTCAAAGTTCAACTGCAAAAAAAATTTATAAGGTATTTAAGGGGGGCCTCCCCATATAGGAGAGTGACCCCCCGAAAAAAAATTTCATTGAAGGTAGCCGACATGGGTATCAAATGAAAGGTCTTGATGAGAACTTTTCAAAACAGGTCTTAGTTTTGCAAAATTTGCTTCGAGGGGCGCACAGGGAGGGGAAATACACGCAAAATTTGTGTCCCCCCCCCTCGCGATTGGACACCTGTAATGCGAAAAATCTGAAAAAAACCAGGAATGTAGGCCTTGGTGAGTACAACAACAACAAATACGTGAGAAGTCGCAATTCACTCAACTTTGTTAGCAATAGTATGATTTATCGATTTTATGTTTTCTTGAATAAAATCTTAACGGTACCCTTAAATTCAATGAAATTCAGTACGTAGATGTCTATTTACAAGATTGACCTATCCTAAAAGTTTCATAAAGATTGAATCATATTTAGCGAAGTTATAGCGGTTTGAATTTTCCTGTATTACTATGGAAAAATATGCGCTGCATTTATTACTATGGCAACATATGCCTATGGAACAACATGCGCTTTTTACCGACTCAGACACTACAGTTTTGGTAGGATTTGCATGAAAATTTCAGGAATGATATGTGTCATGCATATCTTTGAGAATCGGTTCAGCTAATGGTATCAGTAATCGTAAAACAAAATAGTGGCTGTTTTAAATGCGAAGATTGAATAATTTTGAGTTATTTTGCCCCAACTTCAACGTTTAAGGCGCATGCTTTGAACACTTGATTCAATTTAATGAATGTCTGAAGATGAGTACCTACAATTAATGCTCATAAGTGAAACAAGTCAAGGAGGTGGGAGAGAGCTATTAGCTAAAGGGTTTTGTAACCATCCAAGGATTCGAAAAAATTGGCCATTAATCTATGATAACAGTACAGGAGAGTGGCCCCTGAAAAAATTGATCAAACGTAGCCGATGTGAGTATCAAATAAAAGTTTTCATGGGAGCTTTTCAAAACAGTTGTTAAACTGTCAGTTTTTGCTTCAGTGGGGGCACAGGGGGGAAATACATGAAAAATGTGTTTCCTCCGTCGCGGATGGACATCTGAAATAATTATCAAGGGAGATATTTATGAGTATAACAATACCAAAAACCTCAGAAATCGAAATTCGTGCAACTTTGTTAATAATAGTATGATCTTCGTATTTCATATTTTCTCCAATAAAATCGTCTTTGACATGTTTCTTGGTTTGACTCGATCTGGTGACTGCATTTTGTAAATTGAATACAAAACCCTTCTGACATGAGCGTAGGTCTGTTTTCCCAACTTGTTATCTGAATCATACTGAAAACTCATATAAGTTGAAGGCGCGAATGATATTTTTTGTTCTTTTGGGACATATTTTCCATGTGACTCAGTTGACAAACATGTTTTTTTTTTTGTATATATTTGGCCACCATTTCTTGAAGTCCCAAATATCATCAGTGTTTAGCTCTTTGACTGTAAATGTTGAGCTAGAGTTCAAAACTAAATTAATATATTGTTCTGGGACGTAGATACGATCATGCTTTCAAATAGTTTTTTTATGACTCCAAAATCACGTTCATTGGGTAAAAATGAATGACCACGTATCGGAAAATACTGATGTACTTTTTCAAATCGTTTAGAGTCAGTCAAAGCCAACATGAATCTCAATAAAGTATTATTTTTATTTTGACCGGGGCAGCCGTCGGAAAATACATATAAATGCTTAATATATGGCCCAATATTATTTTCAATATAATGCATCAACATTGAACAACCCTCATTTGCTCCCTCGTTAGCAATGCCTTCATGATACATGTAAAATGTCGATTTGCCTGTTTTTAAATCGTTAACGCCAAAACAGTGAACCCACAATTGCCGTGAATAAAAAATATTTTGTATAGGTATGTGTGGCAACGGCAGATTTTGCATAAAATCGAACGTTATAGCTGCAACATCTTCTCGTGCCTTGCATAGATCTTGAACTGATGAAATTTTGTTGTAGAACTTCTTGGCACTTTGTTTTTGAATCATTAACTTAGCGACTAACGAACGTTTTGCATTTTTTGATAAGTTCGATTGTTTTATTTTTGTTGAAAGTTCTTCGCAAGTTATACATGTGTCGACCGAATCTAAGAGAAAAGTTATCGTCAATAACTTTGTTTATTTGATATCCGCAGGCCAATCCTCTTTTTTTTTCTTTAAAAGCCGTCGGGCCTTGCTTAGTTGTGTGAGCAGACGCGTTTCGACTACTTTGAGTCATCTTCAGTGTCTAAAGGATGTGTTGAAGGGAGCGACTTTATATAGTCCTAGGATGGGTAATTAGCGAATAGGTAATTAGCGGATGGGTAATTAGCGGATGGGTAATTAGCGGATGGGTAATTAGTGGATGGGTAATGAGGTCAGGAAGTAAATTACTCAATTACACCAGGTAGGGGGATATTATGTTTTTGTTTTTTTTGCTTGTTGGCTGTCCGTTGGTTCTGTTTCATGTCGTTTCCGTTTTCGTCTAAGAGTGTGGTCTAGGACTGAGAAAATTGCGTCGGAATTGGTAACAAGTTGTTCGTTGATAATGTCACCGTCTGTCTTTCTTCTTCTCCGTCACCGTCTGTCTTTCTTCTTCTCGGTCCTTTGTTTTGTTTGTGTAGCAATTTCATAGAGTTTGTCATAGCATCAGGCTCATGTGCGTGGTTTTGTAGGTGCGTCGCATAATTGGAGTCTGCCTTGTTGTATAAGAAAGATCGTAGGTGCTCTTTGTATCTTGTCGTTAGTTTTCGTGTTGTCCTTCCTATATATGCCATGTCGCAGTCCTTGCATGTCAGTTTGTATATGCCGCTGCCTTCGTATATCGATGTGTCATTCAGTTTTGGCTTCAGTTTGTTTCCAATGTTGTTGTTCGTTTTGAATGCAGTTTGCACTTTGTATTTCCTAAGGAAGTTTGATAGTTTGTATGTCTCTTTGCCTACGTATGTTAACGATACCCACTGTTGGTCGTTCTTATGAGTTTTCGTCGGTTGGCGTTCCTGTTTTTGTTTGTACTGTGTGACTAGTTTGTCAATGTCGCATTGTTTGTATCCGTTATTATTAGCTATTCTGTAAATGTTGTTTAGTTCGTTGGAATAGTTAGTAGGAGTCATGGGGATGGAGTGAAGCCTCTGCATCATTGATCTGTACGCTGCTAGCTTATGTTGCGCGGGGTGGTTAGATGTGTCATGTATGGTATGATCAGTTGTGGTTGGTTTTCTGTATATTTTGTAGTCCAATCGTGTTTGTTCACGTGTCACAGTTAGGTCCATATAGTTGAGTTGTCCGTTTGTTTCTTTTTCCATAGTGAACTTTATATTCGGGTGAATTTCATTCATATAGGCAAGTAGTTCGTCTTGTTTATTTTCTTGTGAGTCAATAACAATGAAACAGTCATCCACATATCGTCTGTAAAATATTACATTGAATCTTTTGACAACTTTGGGTATAAAGACTTCTTCCAAAGATTGTAAGAATATTTCTGACATTATTGAGGACATTGGATGTCCCATACCCAGACCGTCTTTGGCAATATATGTGTTGCTATTGAACTTAAAATAGTTCTGTTTGATTGTGGTCTTTATGAGATTGAGTATCTGATCTGTGAGTCGTCGGCTGTTGTTGAATGAAAGTTTTTCTTTTAGTATGGCCAGTGTTTCATCGACAGGGATAGACATATAGAGGTTGGTGATGTCTAATGATAAAAGTTGACAATTTTCAGTCAATTTTAAAGAAGTGGTAGAATTTGCTAGCTCGCGGCTGTTCTTTAATGCGTATTTGTCGTCAAGGTGCACGACATCAGCCATTATCGTTGCCAAGTACCGTGCTAATTGGTATGCAGGAGCTGGGCGGTAGTTGACAACAGGACGGATAGGAATATTGGGTTTGTGGAGCTTAGGTTGTGCTTTAAGGGGTGGTGTGCATGGATTTGGGTTTATGTAGCGTTGCTTAGTATTAGGAGGAATAATTAGTGGGGATTGTATAATGGCAGTACGTAAGTCCGCTTGGAACCTATTGGTGGGGTCTTTGTTTACCAGTTTGTAGCCGTTGGCGTTAATGAAGTCTATTGTTTTTTGTACATAGTCCGTTGTTTTTAGGATCACCGTTATATGTCCTTTGTCAGCCTTCGTCACTGTTAGTAGGTTATCCGTTAGCTTTGTCTGAATGTGTCTTAATATCTTATGGTCTTCGTGGAAATCCGTTTTGTTTATGCTAGTGCGTATTTTTTGCAGTATGTCTACTGGAGTATGCCTTGCATGTGTCTGTTGTTCCTGCGGCAGTTTGTTAATGGCTAGTTCAGTGTCGATTACTAGTTGTTCTAGGTCTTTGTTGCGGTTTGTATTATGTAAGTTGTGTTTCAGTCCCTTATTTAACAGCTCCATTTCTTGTGTCGTAAAAGGCGTATCTGATAGGTTTACAGTCCGTGGATAGAAAGTTCTGTTCGCTGGTGTGGTCATTTTGTTTTGTTTTTTCATCAATTTGTCAAGTTTTTTCGTCATGGTCTCATATTTAGTTTTGAGCTGAATATCAATGTTTTGCCTCACGTCATTATAAAACTGTAGAAAGTTTTCAGTTTGTATAGTGTTAGTTAATTGTAAGTGTGAGTGTAGTAGTTGTCGGTTGATTTCGTCCTTTTTTATGTACAGTGTTCTTATTTCGTTTTTAATGCGGAGCATCTGTGCGCTACGTTGTGTGTTACGTGCAGCGATTGTGTTTTGTCTTATCACGATTCTTGCAAATGCTGGTGTAATGTTGTTTTTCAAGCACTGTTTGTTGAACCATATGTTTGCTATTGTTTGATGAAGTTTCAGGGTACGGTAATGGAATGAACGCAACAGTTTTGCCTGGCTGGCAGTGTTGTAGTCAATAACTTTGTTTATTTGATATCCGCAGGCCAATCCTCTTTTTTTTTCTTTAAAAGCCGTCGGGCCTTGCTTAGTTGTGTGAGCAGACGCGTTTCGACTACTTTGAGTCATCTTCAGTGTCTCTTCAATAGCAACACATACATTGCCAAAGACGGTCTGGGTATGGGACATCCAGTGTCCTCAATAATGTCAGAAATATTCTTACAATCTTTGGAAGAAGTCTTTATACCCAAAGTTGTCAAAAGATTCAATGTAATATTTTACAGACGATATGTGGATGACTGTTTCATTGTTATTGACTCACAAGAAAATAAACAAGACGAACTACTTGCCTATATGAATGAAATTCACCCGAATATAAAGTTCACTATGGAAAAAGAAACAAACGGACAACTCAACTATATGGACCTAACTGTGACACGTGAACAAACACGATTGGACTACAAAATATACAGAAAACCAACCACAACTGATCATACCATACATGACACATCTAACCACCCCGCACAACATAAGCTAGCAGCGTACAGATCAATGGTGCAGAGGCTTCACTCCATCCCCATGACTCCTACTAACTATTCCAACGAACTAAACAACATTTACAGAATAGCTAATAATAACGGATACAAACAATGCGACATTGACAAACTAGTCATACAGTACAAACAAAAACAGGAACGCCAACCGACGAAAACTCATAAGAACGACCAACAGTGGGTATCGTTAACATACGTAGGCAAAGAGACATACAAACTATCAAACTTCCTTAGGAAATACAAAGTGCAAACTGCATTCAAAACGAACAACAACATTGGAAACAAACTGAAGCCAAAACTGAATGACACATCGATATACGAAGGCAGCGGCATATACAAACTGACATGCAAGGACTGCGACATGGTATATATAGGAAGGACAACACGAAAACTAACGACAAGATACAAAGAGCACCTACGATCTTTCTTATACAACAAGGCAGACTCCAATTATGCGACGCACCTACAAAACCACGCACATGAGCCTGATGCTATGACAAACTCTATGAAATTGCTACACAAACAAAACAAAGGACCGAGACTTGACATCCTAGAAAGGCTTGAAATTTATAAACATAGAAAGACAGACGGTGACATTATCAACGAACAACTTGTTACCAATTCCGACGCAATTTTCTCAGTCCTAGACCACACTCTTAGACGAAAACGGAAACGAGATGAAACAGAACAAACGGACAGCCAACAAGCAAAAAAACAAAAACATAATATCCCCCTACCTGGTATAATTGAGTAATTTACTTCCTGACCTCATTACCCATCCACTAATTACCCATCCGCTAATTACCCATCCGCTAATTACCCATCCGCTAATTACCTATTCGCTAATTACCCATCCTAGGACTATATAAAGTCGCTCCCTTCAACACATCCTTTAGACACTGAAGATGACTCAAAGTAGTCGAAACGCGTCTGCTCACACAACTAAGCAAGGCCCGACGGCTTTTAAAGAAAAAAAAAGAAAAGTTATCCTTAAAGATTTTAAATAAAATTTGTACTTAATATTGAGAACTGAATATTTTTACATAAACAATGTATGCATTTTTTGACATCAAATCGTGCATCAAGATATTCGTCGTCCTTCCCAGCATAATGAGTCTTTTTCCTTGGAAAACAAAAAATGTGCTCGTGTATTTACTGGCATGAATTAGAAGACAGAAGAAAGCAAATAGCTTTTGGGTGACATCCTCTGTTATCTTTAGGGCTCTTTCCTTCATTAAGTAAATCACAAAGCCTGCGAACTCTAGCTTCAGTAGCTCCATATAGGCTAATAAATGCTTTCTTGCAGTTTGTTACTTTACCAGTAAGTTTTAAAATATGAAACTTAAAAGTACTTTGCCTCCATGTAGTATTTTCTTTCCGAGGACGCCTCTGTTTTACATGTAGCTTCTCAATATGTGATTGAAGAAATATATCCTGCTCATTTTTTTTTTTGTAAACCTGTTAATCTTTGAAATGCAAGATTCCATATCGTCCTGGTTGAAATTTGCAAAACATTCTTTTTTAAATCTCGAATAAATATACGGTATATCGTAACGTATGTTTAGGTAGTTTACTAAATGCAACGAAATTTATTGAAGTCTTAATACACAAACGATTTTATAATTTGTATTTAATTTGAATTAACAACGACTAACAGAGATGTCCTCAAATTGTACTGAAAAGTCAACTGAATAAAAGTTTGTGGTTAACTTGCCTGCAATTTTCACCCGTAGATCTTGGAGCTATTGGTTTTCCTCTAGAATTGGTGTATGCCTGTCCTTTAACTTTAGAATTTTTTATAATATTTCTTTTATACGTTGACGAATTACACATTCTCTTCTTTTTTGGCTCACTATCACTCGCTGTTTCATTTGAAGACATTTTTAAGGCAAAATTACGACAAATGATATTAAGTGTCAAATTCAAGATATCAACACTGTTATTCAAACAAATCACAACAATGCTATTTTCAAACGTCTATCTCAGATTTTGGGGATACACTAGGACCAAGTTCATAAAATAAAACGATTTATGTACTAACACAATACGAAAGTTCATTCGGAACGACTAAAAAATTTTCTAACGATATGGCGATTCGCTTGGGAGAGAGATGTAACAAAGGAACATTAAAATTTTTATCCTCTGTTGATCCTTGCGCTGTCATGTCGATGATCGTAGTAACGGATGTCACCACAAGTCGCCATAAGATATAACATCCACCGCCATCTAATTGTGCATGCAAAAACCACTTAAGTCACTGATTTGTGTTGTTTATGCTATGAATGTCTAATACGCGGTATTATTTGAAAAGGAAGGAATGCATTGACTTACGTGATTTATATCCAGAATACGTATCTAGTATCAAGGACGAGTTTTCAGCGAAATTAGCATGTTCGGAAAAAATGTGACTTAAATGGTTTTTGAAATGACTGATTCAATTCATATATCATATCAAGTTAATAAAAGGCGATTCATTGTGAGGTTTGGTTTGTAATCTCAGTAAAAGGCATAAAGTGGAATTCTTTAGTAAAAATTTTATTGTGAGTCAAAAGAACTATCAATAACATTTACTTTTTGAAGATTATTTTGTTTGAATGTTGGCCGTGACTACGCCGTAAATTGTCCATCTGGAGGGTCGAGTTTTGGATGACGCGTTCCAGTGTAGCAACCGATATCTTCCGATAAAACGAGTAATGTTGCATTCTAAAACGTCGATTTAAGCTAGTTTATCCTTGAAGATCAAAGACTTCGTGTAACTTCAAAGAAAATAATCTAAATCTGTGATAACACATGATCTATGCGGCCAATTTTAAGTGCAAAAAAAATTCGTTATTTTGTACAATAGCGATCGCCATTGATGGTTACGCTCTGATTGGACTCATTTTTAAAGAAATATGAACCGATGATTCCGCCACCCCATAAACCACACCAAACTGTGCCGTTCTGTGACTGTAGTGATATCTGTTGAAGCTTTTCAGGTTGTTCATCAGCCTAAATGCTGCAATTCTGTTTAGTGACGTATCTATTGAGCCAAAAATGCGCCTCATCACTGAACAAATTTCCGCGATAAAACAGCGAACTTTCATTGAGCTGATTCAGAGCCCATCCGCCAAAAGCACGACGCAAACCTGTCACCGGGCTTCAATTCTAACACAAGTTGAAATTTGTATGCCTTAACACCAAGATCTTTACGTAAAATATGCCAAGATGTATGTACGACAAACCAAGCTATTAAGAACAACGCCGAATTGATTTGTCATGGACTTCAGCCACACTCTCAGCTACAGCCGCTATATTCTATTCACTGGGTGCTAGATGTGGTCTAATTGATCGAGTATCATTCAATAATGTATGTTGGGTTTCAAATTTGTGGATGGGATTGGCTAGAGCGGCTTTGTTGGTCGACGATGCACACCTTAAGTTGCTCCAAGAGTACAAAACACATTTTTTACAGAGTGCTGACTTTCGTTATCAAGCTTAATAATTTGGATAGGTTGTTGTAGTATAAGTCTTTTGGTGATGATTTGTCAAAGAATAATGAATAAAAATTACATTACAGCTTGACAGGAGTCACGCGTGATTTTTCAAAAAAGCCTCTTGAAAATCAAACCTCATAATGATTCAGCCTTTATATTTAAAAATAGGTATGCGTTCACTACTCGAATCAGTTGTGTATTTTGTTTTATGATTGGTTTTTGATTGGAAGTTTATAGCGAGAGAAGCTGGGTACGTTGATTCTATTTTAAAACAGATCTCGTTTCCAGTATCGAGACTGGATCATGAGTCCTTCGATTGGATTAGCAAGTACTTTACCGACTATGGATGCATAAGATTTTAGAGAGCATCCTAGATTATAGAAAGTTTAAATTCCCCCCCTCTTTAAATCGAATCGGTTTTCTTCAATTTAATAATTCATATAAAAATTTGGACCCTCTTGTGACTTCAGTTAATCTTGCACACTTTTTTCAGGTCCAGCTTACATTCCGATTGAATTCGTCATTTTGACTAAAAGCACTATCCAACTGTTATAAATAATTATACTCGTAAGATTTCACTACAATTCTTTGAATAAACACTAAGATCGGTAACGCTTGAGTAAGGAGAGCAACCTCAATGAATTTAATTACCAAATAAGAAATACAATTCACATCGCTTTGTTACCTTGAGGAACTAAAATGTCTACGCATCCCCTTACACAGATGTTTAAATGTCTCTATAAACCGAATGCACCAGAACCAGGCAAACATCTTGTAAGATGCAAACATAGCGCAAGTTCATCTAATTAATTATGAAGCACGGCTCAAATAACAAACAAAAACTAAACGAAAGTCTTTTGAGCAAGATTCAGTTTACAATTACAAAGGCCTCATCGCATAATCGGACAAGCTCTTTTTGAATGTTGGAGTGAGTTTAAATTACGTAGAAATAGACCTTTTATGCTTTTTTTCGCATTTATATATATTTCAGGTATTTACGTTACTTAGTATGAAAGAACACAAAACATTTATATTCAAGTATTATAATACAAGAATAAAAACAAAAATAAGTCAATTTGTGGCGCGCAACGAATAATCGGGCAAAGCAAAATACCGATGGAAAAGTTCCGTTGCTTTGTAAGTTCCTTCCTGGAATTTAGATTTTGTCTGTTGTTATAAGTTGTGGTTAGTCTTTTCAGTGCAACACATTTGAAAGTTCATTAAAATGTCTCCAAAAGGAAAGCAAACTACGGTGGAAATAAAACAACTTATAGCCAGGCTGAATTTTGAAGGAAAAACTGTCCGAGAAATTGCTGAACTGGTCGGTAGAGGCAAATTAACTATACAAGATATTATTAAGCGATTCCGTGATCAGCTCATGATAGAAAATAAGAGTCGAGAAGGGCAAGGCACTCTATTAAAAGAGCAAGAACAGCGAATGATAGTAAGAGAAGTTAAACAAAATCCTTTCAAAACGGTGAAAGAATTAAAAATAGCCTTGAAGGACCGTACTGAAAAGTATGTGTGCTTAAATACTGTGTGAAACATGTTGCACAAGTATGACTACCATGGAAGAGTTGCTTGGAGAAAACCATTTAAAAGCCCTAAGAACAAAAACTTTAGAGTACGATTTGCCAAGGAGAACCTGTTAAAAGCAGCAGATTTTTGGAATCAAGTCATTTCCTGGAATACGTACATAAAATCAACTTTTTTTAATATTTCGCAATATTTTCAGGTTTTGTTCACTGATGAAAGCAAATTTAATTTGCATGGGTCGGATGGTAAGATGTATGTGTGGCGTATGCCAAACACAGAATTTGATCCAAAAAACACTAAGGCTATCGTAGAGCACGGAGGAGGCTCTGTCGGTTGGGGCTGTATGTCTAGCGCTAGAGCAGGCAATTTACATTTTATAGATGGTTAAACGGCTAGATTTGTCAATCTTGACGTTAAAAAAACGTTAAGCAAAGTGCTCAGAAACTGGGTATCGCGAGCAACTTTGCATATCAAGACAATGATCCTTAAACACGCCTCATTCAACCGCCTGCCCAGAGCCCCGACCTCAATGTTATTGAACATCTCTGGGAAGAATTGGCCAGAAGAGTCTACAAAAATAAATCTAATACAATTGAACAACTAAAAGTTGCATAAGTCGAAGCCTGAAACTCCATTGAGCCGGAAGTGGGCCAAAACTTGGTCCACTCAGTGCCAAGGCGTTTACAAGCTGTTTTGGCTAACAAGGGGCTTGCAACCAAATATTAATGGTTTTTGTTTAGTTTTTTGATTAATTAAGGCACTGTCCAATTGTTCGTTGCGCGCCAGAAATGGACTTATTTTTGTTTTTCTTCTTGTATTATAATAATAAAAGATAAATGGTTTGTTTTGTTTTAAAACTAAGGTAAATACCAAAAAATAACTAAATGCAAAAAAAAGTATAAAGAGTCGATTTCTACTTAAATTAAACACACTCTAACATTCAAAAAGAGCTTGTCCGATTATGCGATGAGGCCACTCACTGTAAAAGCAGTGAGATAATGACACAAGCACTCATGAAACTGTCAACGAACTAACCTGAAACCAGAATTTGTTTAGTTGGCAAATATCGGCTATTAATCGTGTGATTCAAATTTAAATGCGTTTTACTAATTCAAGCGTTACAAATTTTACGAAAACATAAAAAAAGTCCTTAAACACTAAAATACTCAAAAATTTATTGGCTCACATAACACTATAGATTTAAATAATGTTCGATCAAAGATTTAGTACTCAATTTCGTTTGTTGAATAAAAAAATAGTCATAAAAACAATATCATTTGGTGTCAAAAGAAAATTACTCAATATTAGAAATGAATTGAAAAAGGAGAATAAACTAACCAATTCTATTTTTGATCGCGTAACAATATACAATATATGCTAACTTACATTACCTGAAACTATTTTAATTTAAACCAATTATGGACATGGTAGCCTCATTTTTTGCTTTATTCGGTTTAGTACTGCAGCGCCTTTTGGGCCTTCGCGAAGAGATAGTTAGAACGTCTCATTATGATGATCGAGTATATTGTAGAGGTAACATACATAGTACCGTACTTCAGTCGTTAATCTGTCCACCCAGCTGCGATACGGTCTTATTTTAAACTAAGTCGTATGATAACAGAACGGGCTTAGAGTCCGTCATCAACGAAGTTCAAACTAAAGACCTTTAACTTATGCTGCAAGCGTTCTAACCACTACATCACGTGAGCTACTTCAAAGTTTTATTCAATAAAATCAAATTTAAAGTTCTCTTTACCTTGTTAGGTAGCAGCCAAATCGTTACATCAAAGAGGTAAATAAACAGAAAAACCCTTTAGCCAGTTAGACTAAAGTCCAAACAAAACCACAAATAACAAACATTGTAACGATAATATTATCAATAACGTTATGACCGCCATAAATACTGTATGTACATATTTTGAAAACCCATACACTTAAAAAAAACTCATGGAAAAATAGATACAAATAAATTACAATTTAAAAATTCATTATAGTTATAGGCACTATCAAAGACTGCCTGGATAAATAGATACGAAACAATCACAATTTACAAACTAATTATATCCATAGGCACTATTAAAACATCATAGAAAATTATATATAAAGAACAAACAAATACAATTTATAAACGAATTACATTAATATCGAGTACTGTATAGAGAAACAGATATAATTATGAGTAAAATAAACTAAATGGCAAGCACTCAAACATAACAATATACAAGTATGCTGAAGCATACCTCCAAGACCATCATATCAAAAGTATAACGACACCCAACGTTCATCATAGCGATGCAATTCAAGGTCAGGAAAGACCATCAGAGCCAAGGACGGGGAATATGGTAGTAAAAGACCATGCATTTAGATACACAGCCACGATGATATACAGTTGGAAATTTGATCATCACAAACGCGTTAGTGAATGACAAGCATTAGTGGACTATTGTTAATAATTCTTCGGAGGAGGGAAATTGAATTGAAGAAAATGCAAGGTCAGCATTTCACCTGACTTGAATTATTGTAATTTATTCAATAAAGAAAATTGGATTGAAGAAACTGCAAATTTAGCACTTTACCTGACTTGAGTTGTTGAACTCTGTCCAATAAAGAAAATTGGTTTGAAGATAATGCAAGTTCAAGATTTCACCTGCCTTGAATTATTGCACTCTCTTCAATAAAAACAAAAATGGATTCAAGCAAATGCCAGTTCAGCATTTGCTTTAATCCACCGGCACGGAGTAATGAACTCTATTTGTGAAAAGGAAATTGATTGGAGAAAACACACGGTCAGCAGAAATGAAATGTGGGATTCTCGTTGATTGGGGAAAAGAACAAAAGCCCTGATTGGCAGCGTCAGCATTTGACGTGTATAAAATCGCAAGGAGCTGAGCAATCGCTTTCTTTGATTTTCTAGCAATTGAAGACGAACGTTGGCGCTTAGGCTTTAGCCCGGCCACTAGCTATATGAACCAAATTGGGTCCCTTGGCTTACGCCTTTTTCCATTTGCTATGTATGTGTTGCTGCAATAGCATCGTCGCATCGGCTCCTCAGCTTACGCTTGGCCGGTCTTCATCGGTTGCCGTTCATCGTTGGCCCCAAGATCGAATAGGGCTCCTTGGCTTCCGCCTGGTCCTGGGCACCCTATCGTTGCATCGGCTCCTCAGCTTACGCTTGGCCGTTTTTTGTCGGTCACCGTTCCCCGTTAGCCCCACCATCAAGTTGGACTCCTTGGCTTATGCCTAATCCTGGGCATGCTATCGTTGCATTGGCCTCTCGGCTAACGCCTGGCTGGTCTTCATCGGTTGCCGTTCATCATCGCCCCTACCATTGAGTAGGACCCCTTGGCTTATGCCTGGTCCTGGGCATCATGCCGTTACATCGGCTCTTCAGTTTATGCCTGGACGGTCTTCATCGGCCACCGTTCACCGCCGGCTCCACCATCGAATAGGACTCCTTGGCTTATGCCTGGCCCTGGGCATCCTATCTTCACATTAGCCCCTCGGTCGCCATTCACCACCAGTCCCACCATCAAATATGACTCTTTGGCTTACGTCTTGTCTTGGGCATCCTATCGTCGCATTGGATCCTCGGCTTACGCTTGGCAGATCTTCATCGGTCGCTGTTCACCACCAGCCCCACGATCAAATAAAACTCCTTAGCTTACACCTGGTCCTGGGTTTCCTTCCTCAGCGTTCCCGAGGCCTGGCCGATGGTAAGATGCTTTAACGAGCCCACCCGCCACCATCTTCGACGCCCCTGATTCTTCTAGTTAGCCACTCTGTTTATTCACAGACTCCCATCAGCTCAAGAGGCACCAAGGAGGATTCCGAGGCTCCCTATGCTACCCCACCCTGCCCAGAAGCCCGCCAAGCTACAGGACCGCAGACAGCCATCAGGTCCCTATAGACGTCGTTCTCACTGAGTAACTCCTATCAGGCCCTGGGTCCATCATTTTGGAAGAATATAAGACTCGACAACAGCGGAAACAACAGTCCACAGTTGGGCACAAGTAAGAAACCACTGAAACTCCCTTGGAACTACGCAGAGGAGGTCAGCAGGCAAAGTTGCGGCACCAAATGGGGGAACAGCTGCGTTTAGTATGAGAAACCCGTTTCCGCGACCAAGCGTGGGCCCTCCAGAAACAGCGTCGCAAGAAACATCGAGACAAATACCGCCAACGCCACCCAGATCAGAGGACTGAGCCACGGGTTTAGTGAATTTTGAATACTTTAACCTTGTAGTTACGTTTGAGTTTGAGTGTACGAATTATAACGTTTTAAGAAAAAAGTATAACCCAGATCTTTTCCTTTTCTCCATTGGGAAGAATCTTTTCAGGTATTTCTAAGGAAAGGTGCGGTTGCCAGCCACACGGATTAAGAGTGGTATTGCCCATTATTTATAACAAGCTCATTTTAGTGTATTCAGTTTTCATTGGCTAGAACTGTCAATCAGCTCACATATCTGTTAAACGATTTTCTCTTGCTCTATAGCTATGTTTACATCCACCGTATTTATTGAAGACAACATATAGGGAAGCTTTTGAAGCAAACGGTCTACAATAGACCGATTATTCTCTCTAAAGCAGTTGCTCAAAAAGTGCTGGGAATATAACATCGATGTGCACAAACTCTTGCAGATAGTGTCGACAGAAATGCTTCATGGAGCCTGTAGACTTTTTTTTGACACTACTGAAGCGTTTTGTCTATACCAACGGAACGGCGTCATATGTATAGACAACATTGTATGTGTTGTTTGAGGGATACCAGCCGAGATGGTTGAATAGAGGTTAAAGTTACGCTGTTCACACTTATTGCCAAAATCGAAGTGGTGGTAAAATTGAATATGAAATCATTACTAAGTAAATCGCTTTACTAAAGATAAATTTATTCACCTTATCAATTTTCCAGTACATTTTGAAGGCATTTGTAGAAACGCTTAGAAAATCGCCCATCATAGGTTGTCCAGATGAGTTTCATCACACGAAAAGAACATTGTATATACTTTGGCACCAAACCACAATGTCATAATAGCAATTGAGTGAGTAAATGAATACATTTTTCGCAGCTCGTATGAATGCCTGCATATTTTTTGTCACGATTTCGTTGCTGCCGGCGTTTTTCACTGGAAAAATAATATGAACTTTTCAGTTCTCAACACATTATTGTCGATGGTAATTAACTCCATCGCTAATGACAACAAAGTCACTGAATATACTCCCAATTTCAGCGTTCAATGAAATCATCTGTATCGCGTTAGTCAATAAATAAACGATGAATTATCCTTATACAGCGTGCAATGTGGAAGAATCAACACAAAACACCAACAGCGCGAAAGGAAGGCGCGCTGAGTTGTTCCCGAGCATGGCACACTTCCTATACTCTGATATACATAGCTTCGAAAAAGCTATCAGTCATTAATGGAAAATCATCAACCGGATGGAAAGCATGCAACATTAATTTTGCTAAAATGAAAGCTAGCGATTCCAGTTTAGGCTGCCGGCATGCATGTAAATATGATAATGGACAATAAGAGCTTGCCGAGGGATATGCGTAAATGCCATGGATGTAATCTGATTCATTAACGGCAGCGAGAAGAGAGTTATGATTAATTAAATTGAAAAGGAAAAAGGATGCCAAAGATAATTGACCCATTTATTAGGCAGAGTTAGTTATGAATAATGCAAATTGATTGTTGAATATGGAAAATTCCGAAATTCAATTTACCTATTCAAGAAGAATTTGAAATTTTTCTCAATTATGTACGAGTACTCGTAGTTTATAAACTATAATCAATAGAATGTGATTTTAATGCTCATTTGCGAGTGATACGAAATAATCTACTGGGCTGCTTTACAATAAATCTATCAAAACGGTCAATTTTGTGAAAATGCCGATGCGAGTTTCAATGAATTTCTTCAAACTTGTAGCGTTTATCAAAAGTAAAACAAGTTACGTGGATAGAAGTTGTACCTACCAGCAGGGATTGGTACTCAGCCTTATATATAAAGTCAAATAATAAATCGTTGTTACTCCATTTTCACCGTCCGCCATTTTGTTCCCATATAAAAAAATCACTAAAATGATGGTTTATCAAATATATTTATGTTATTTATTTTGTTTAAAATGTTTAAAAGATCACACCAAAATCGTAAATTCTGATTCGAAGAACAGTCCATAAAATAGCAAAACCGTGAGTTGTAATCAGAGAAAATTAAATAGCTATAGTTTTCATAAATAAGGTTTGTGTTTCTTGTACATTGTATCCCCCTCTATTAGACTATTGAAATATCAAATTTAACTCTGTCAATATGAGTTTAAAAATATTGTTATGTTATTTAAAATATTTTATTCCAACCAGCTGCATACATAGGAAAACAAAGGTCCAAGTATACAAATCTGTGATAAGACATATAACAAAACATTTCCGAAGATCTAGAAAATAGAGGCAAAACATATGCCAAAAGTATTATTGAGAAGTATCAAGGTAGCTTTAGTGCCAGTAAATCGAATATATGCAAATTGTTTCCAGTCAAGCAGGTATTTGGGAAATGCTGGAAGTCGAACATAGACGTACACCAAATTATCATTGACTTTAAGCAATTTACTGTGCCAAATAAAACTTTGCTTTGCTATTCCAGCCAAATTAGTCCACCTTGCTAGAATGACAATGACGTCTTCAACCTTTCAAGACCGCATCAGTAACAAACTCACCAACGCCTTCGACAGCAACATAGGACTTAAGTAGGGAGATGGACCCACCTATTTTTATTTGATTTGCATAAGGAACCTTCTTGTCGATACGCAAGTTACATTACTATACAACTCAAACCAACTTGTAGCTTACGGAAAAGATTTCAACATTCTGTCGGGGGCATTAACAACAGCCAGATAATTTTCCTTGAAGCTCAACAGCGAAGTAAAACTAGTAGGGCTACGAATCAATGAGAATAAAACAAAGCTCATGGGGTAGTCGAAGAAAAACACCTCAAATACCCAAAACATCACACGTGATGAAAACAATATAAAAAATGTAGGCAAATTTGGATATTGAGGCGCCAAAATAACGAAGAGCAGTAGTGAAACTATTAGAACTAGTATAAACCAAACAATGTAAATTGTCGTAGTTATCAAAATAGCTCACTAGTTGAAGGTACTGTCATTGCCGTGATTATATCATTCTGTTCGGTCGAATAATACTCACTCTTGTGTCAACCGTTTTTCTGTGCAAACTAGATTATAAATAAATCTCAGTATACCAATTTAATATATTGTTATTTTCGCCCAATCCCATCAGGTTATGGGCCCAGGATACGCGATAAATAATTGTGCGTAAAAATTTATTTTCTAAAAATCGCAACATTCAAGGAAGACCCGATGTCGCGTGGGAACGAGGTGCCAGTGCAGGGGCCATTATCTTCAACAACAACAAGTTCCGGAATTACAGTCAATTTCGAAAAGATTAGCGGAATATCTAACTATGGAAATTGGAAGTTTATGATGCGGATGTATTGAGTCCATAAAGATTTATGGGATTGCATCGAAGAATCTGCACCGGGTGTTCCCAAGGTCAATGACTACCGCAAACAACTACGGGCACTCGCAAAGATATGTTTGATGGTTCAACGCTCATGTTTTTCCAACGTTCGAAAGTCTGCCACTGGTTACGAGGCATAGAATAACCTAAAGACAGCTTATGAAGACAGGGGGCTGTGTCGTTGTCTTGGACTCTTACGCACGTTATTTGGATTATAATTGGAACAACTTAGTGACATGGAAGCGTATATCTTAAGAATCACAGACTTGGATCAACAATTACGAGACATAAACGCCCCATTAGAAAATGATTTTCTGCCAGTGTTAATGCTAAGCGGTTTACCCCTAGACTATGATTCGCTTATCATGGCTTTAGAAAATTCGAACATTAAATTGTGCAGTGAAACAGTGAAAAGTAAATTATTACAAGAAAATTTACGTAGAGACTTCGACAAGAGTGAAGGTGCGATGTTTACAAACAAGTCTTCCACAAAAAGTGTCAGCAAATATCCAGAGTGCTTCATTTCCAAAAAACCAAATCACTTTGCTCAAATCTGTCCAACTAAAACGAACAATAAAAATATTAATAAACGGGGTGAAAATAAAAAGTGTGAGAAAGCGTGGAACGGAACATTATTGACAGCACTTGCTGTGAACATTGACTCGAATGCCTGGTATGTTGACTCCGGTGCTACTTTTCACATGACAAACAACAAAAATCTATTGACAAATTATGTTGTGGACACTCCGCGGTTAGTTACAGTTGCTAGTAATCAGAAAATGCATAGTGAAGGTCATGGTGAAGTGGAATTATTGTTGAAAAAACAATTTCAAGTTACAAAATTAAATGAAGTTATTTTTGTGCCAGAACTGTCAACAAACCTTATTTCCGTAGGCAAAATGGCTTCTAAGGGACTTGAAGTTCATTGTGACATTGAAAAGTGTAATGTTTATTGCGAGAAAATGCCAGTTACAAGTACTACAAAGGTGAATGGTGTCTATAAACTGTACACAGTGAGTCAACAATCAACAAATGGTCATGAGCTGGCTGCGACATGTCAAACAGCGGCTTTAGTGGAACTACAGATCCAGTCCATGGATGGAAAACGCGCAGAAGCGGTGAATTTGGGTGAAGCGAATCAATCACAGAAGATTTGGCATCGGAGACTCGGAAGTATTGATTTACTGGAACAAGGCATGGCAAGTGGAATTAATTACACTTATAGTAAAAATAATCCCTGTGTGGTATGTATTGAAGGGAAGCAAAGCAGAATACCATTCTCAAAACAATCCTTTAGTCGAAATATTGGGAAATTAGGTCTCATACATTCTGATTTATGTGGGCCTATGTCAGGTTCCTCATTTAGTGGTGCCAAGTATCTATTAACATTTATAGATGACTATACTAGGATGACATTTGGTTATTTTATTAAAAGTAAAAATGAAGTTCTGTCTGTATTCAAGATCTTTAAAAGTTTTGTAGAAAAATAGACTAATTTGAAAATAAAGATGATAAGAACAGACAATGGTCGTGAATATGAGAATAAACATTTCCAGACATTTTTCAAGAGCATGGCATCGTGTACCAGACGACTGTACCCTACTCTCTACAACAGAACGGAGTTGCAGAATAGGCAAATCGCACGATTGTAGACGCCGGACGATGTTTGCTACAAGATGCAGGTATGGACCGAAGGTTCTGGGCTGAGGCTTTGAATATAGCAAACTTTATAAAGAATAAATCACCAAGTAAAGCGGTACGAGGACCCACACCAGAAGAAAAATGGTCTGGTTGTAAAGTTGATATATCAATTTTGAGAATATTTTTTTTTTTGTGGTAGGGAGGTGAAGGCATTTATGCCCGCCGAGTCTGGCAGTGTGGGACTCCCATGGAGGATACCTTTGGACTACCCATTAAACACCTTCCTTGTCAATTTGAGAACCTAGCCTGGAACCGTTTGACACATTACTTCGGGCCAGGTCTCGTTTTGTTACGCCGTGGGGCGCCTTCAAGATGGGGAGTCCCTTTCCTAGCGGGAGGGGAGAGGGGAAGAGGAATTGCCAGAAGAGCGATCCCCCAGCCCCAGTGCCTCCAGCTGCTGTGAGTCCCTTTTATATTTTAGGACTGCCCGAGCATAATGAGCGACCTGGTTCCATTTGTCAATCGATTCGAGCATCACCGCAACTATATTATCCGGGGTGAGCTCTCCCGTCTCCCTGTAGAGTTCCCTTCGCAGCCTGGCCCATTTGCTACACGCAAAAAATGTGTGACAGGCATTGTCCTCCTCTCCTGGGCAAAACCGACAATCGGGAGACCGTGACTTGCCGATCTTGTGCAGGTAAGACTGAAAACACCCGTGCCCGCTCAAAAGCTGTGTCAAATAGAAGTCAGTCTCACCATGCCTTCGATTTAGCCCCGGTCTCACATCCGGAATGAGGCGCGCAGTCCACCTTCCCTTCGTGCCACCTTCCTTTCTGCTCCGTACAGTAGCACTGACCCTACAGCACTCATCAAGAGGCGTCTTCTTGATGGGCTGGGTCTCCCTAAGTTGGCCATAAGTCGACTCAGGGCCGATATTCCGGAAGCAGCCTTCTCAGCCGTTGCCCTGATTTGCTCAGAGAAACTCATCTTCGAGTCGATCAGTAGCCCCAGGTACTTCACCGCTGGCTTCGATTCGATCTGTATATCTCCAATACTGATCATCCTTACTCTAGGGATTCTCTTTTTTGTCAAGATGACCACTTCGGTTTTATCCAGTGCTAAACTGAGCCCGCAAGCAGTCATCCAGTCCCTCACTCGGCGCATTAGCATACCTAGCCTAAGTTTCACTTGTTCAACGGTGCGTCCGGTGGCTAGAGCCGCAACATCATCCGCATAGCCGACTAAGCGCGACTCATCTGGCATCTCAAGTCTCAGTAGCCCGTCGTAAGACACGTTCCACAGGTCCGGACCAAGGATAGATCCCTGGGCAGCACCCGATGTAATTTCCATCCTTCGTTGGCCCTGTGTCGTGTCGTAGAGCAGGCTTCGGTCCTTTAGGTATTTCCTCAAAAGCCGCATTAGATATTCTGGAGCTTGAAAAGAGTTTTCCAGCGTGTCCAGAATATCCACCCATCTAGCGGAGCTGAAGGCATTCCTGACGTCGAGTGTCCGTCGCTTGGTGGGACTATATGCCTCTGCCTTTTGGACCGCGTTCACCACCTCTGCAATCGCATCAATGGTAGAACGTCCTGCTCTAAAGCCGTACTGCCGAGGAGATAGGTCCCCAGCAGCACGAATCGCGTCAGTGAGTCTTCCCTTGATGAGTTTCTCTAGCACTTTCCCAGCCGTATCTAGCATGCATAACGGGCGGTATGCAGACGGCGATTCGGGATTTCCCTTCCCCTTGCTGACCAGCACGAGCCTCGCCACCTTCCATCGTACCGGGAAAACCCCGTCCCGTAGGCAAGCGTTGAATGTGCTGAGCAGCAAGTCAGGACAATGGTGATCAGTCAGGACAATGGTGGCTGTGTTGCTTATGCAATGATCCCTGATGAGAGGTGTAAGAAACTAGATGCAAAGATATAATAAGTCAAAAGGCTACAGACTAATTGATCCTCAAAATCTCTCCAAATGCATTAAATCTAGAGATGTGTGCTTCTTGGAAGAATGATGTATGAAGACTTAAAAATAAATCAGAACAACACTACTACTGATTATCAAAAAAATTTTAATGATGGAAAAAAAATGTTATGAGAACAAATGATGATAACAATGTCGATCCCTCGCCTACTAGAGAGTTATCTGAGTTGATCACAACTAATTCAACTGTTTCTGACTCCAGCTCTAACGATGACCCCAATGATGTCACATGGAATCCAGACATGATTCAAGATCAGTATTCTAGTTATTATGAAGACATTGATTAGAGTGTGAATGCTGTAATAGCAATGATAGCAACAACTCTTTATGGAGAACCACAGACAATTGAGGAAGCATTATCAGGACCTGAAAAGGAACACTGGAGGGAAGCTATTGAAGATGAATATAAATCATTAGAGAAAAATGAGGCTTGGAGTTTGAAATTACTGCCTGAAGGAAAGAAAACTGTGCGCTGTAAGTGGGTTTTCAAGAAGAAGCTAGGACCAGAAGGTCAGTTACTTTAGAACAAAGCACGCCTTGTAGCGAAAGGTTATACCCAGGAATACGGTATTGACTACAAGGAAACCTACTCACCTGTGGTACGATATTCTACTATACGTACATTAACTGCCCTGGCAGTAAATATAAACTTACACATTGATCATGTCTTTAAACTCCATAAAGCCATATATAGGCTTAAGCAAGCCTCAAAGGCATGGTATGACAAGATAGATAATGCCTTGACAGATCTTCAGTTTAAAAAAAAACTCAGTGAGTCTTGTGCTTACATTAAATCAGACAACTCAGGAAATATAATTATATTAGCTTTATATGTCGATGACATTTTAATTATAAGTAAAGATACACCAGAAAAGAAAACGCTTAAGGAGAAACTGATGAAAAGGTTTGAAACAAAAGACCTTGGCTGAGCTACACATGTGTTAGGAATGATATTAAATCAAAGACAAAATCAAATTATATTGGATCAGAAAAACTATATACAGAAGGTATTAGATCAATTTAATATGACTGATTGTAAGCCTGTAAGTACACCTCTGGAATGTGGCATACAACTTGAGAAAGGAGACCAAACTGATATAGATTCCAAGTATAGAAATCTAGTGGGATGTATTATATACATAGCCATTTGTACTAGACCAGATATTATGCATGCAGCAAGCCTACTCAGAAAATATAATAATTGTCATTCTGATACACACTGGAAAGCAGCCAAACGTGTAATGCGATATTTAAAAGGGATATGTAGATGTGGATTGGGCTTCTAATCAGCTAGACCGTCGCTCATATCCTGGTTATGTATTTAAATTGGTAAGTTCAGCAGTGTCATGAGAAAGCCAAAAACAAAGAGCTGTGGCCCTATCAAGCACCGAAGCTGAATATATGGCATTGTGTGAAGGAGCAAAGGAGGCTAAATTTCTTAGAAGCTTTCTTTATGAATGTTTAGGTAAACATTTGTCAGTAACTTTGTTCAATGACAGTCAGTCAGCACAAAACATTTGTAAAAGTCATGTTAATCATAGCCGTAGTAAACACATTGATATTAAATATCATTTTGTACGACAAAATGTAGAAAATAAAATTATAATGTTAAAATACTTATCTACTGAAAATATGCCAGCGGATGTCCTAACTAAATATTTCAGTAAAGATAAACATTGTAATTGTGTAATAAATCTTGGATTACAGATTGTTTAGTTTAAGGGCAGGTGTTAGAACTAGTATAAACCAAACAATGTAAATTGTCATAGTTATCTAAATAGCTCACTAGTTGGAGCTACTGTCAATGCTGTGATTATGTCACTCTGTTCGGTCGAATAATACTCAATCTTATGTCAACTGTTTTTCTGTGCTAACTGGTTTATAAATAAATCTCAGTATGCCAATTTAATCTATTGTTATTTTCGCCCAATAACATCAGTAACAGACAAAATACGCTGAAAAATACAGCTTGCAAATAAAATGCTTTCTTCAGTTTAGATGATCAGGAGACAAATTTAGACAATCTTGAAAACAAAGCCCTAAATATACAAATCTGTGATAAAACCTGTACTTTGCTATATGTGTGAAACATAGACCCTGGGTTGAGCATCCCTAAGCATATTGGACATCTTAGAAAGACGTCTCCTGAGGTGAATAATTGGAGCGAAACTAGACGGAGATCAGTGGTGAATCCAATACGACGATGAGCTGTGTGAAACTTTGGACGAGCCAGAGGCCTCAACGATTGCAAGATTGCAGAAACTCCAATGGACTGGCCACGTGAATCGTATAGGCGAACAACAAATATCCAAAAAGGAATTTATTGGGAGAACTGAGGAGCAGAGACTGGTGAGAAATTGGAGGAAACACTGACTTGACTCGGTCCACGAAGACAATTCATCACTGCACGGATTTCAAAATTGGGAGGCGCTTATTGTAAGAAGCAAAGGCCTCAAAAATGGCTCTAGTGTAACAGAAAAGAAGATTATAGAAATGTGTAATCAAACCCTTTTATATTAAGCCAATTATCAAGAAAATTTAGTGAACTGTTTGAAAGTAGCAAACAGTTCAATTTCGATAGTTGTCGCACAATCACCAAGACTTTGAAGTTAACGTTTGTTGAATTTTTGGATAATTTTTGGCATCAATACTTCTTCCAGAGATCAGGAGAATAATTCGGACATTATCAATAAGATTGAATGTCCCACACTCAATTCGTCCTTGGATTTATATATGTATGTATTTAGAGAACATAAAACGCTTCTGTTTGCTTGTGGTCTTTATGTACTGCTATAATACCTTCACCGTCGTCCACGTAGTGTAGTGCTTAGAGCACTCACTCTATAAGCCGAAGGCCCCTGGTTAGAGTCTTGTTTGCAGCTGGGGGGTCGAACATATGACCAAAGCATGGTAATGACCATGGTATAAAGAATAACAAGGTATGCTCGCTCGCCATTTAAAGCTTTTGTGACGTCACATGGATCGAATCGGTTGGATCGGCAAATGTTGATTTTTTTCCAATAAGAGGTGTTATTTTATTATTTCAAGAAAAATGCCATTTTTTAATATAAATGATCGGACGTTTATTTCATTATAAAGAAGAAGGTACGCCGTTAATAGTGAAAATAGCATCAGGAAAATGATCACCACGACCACGCTTACAGGACCATATCCTTTTCATGAAATTTTCCATAACCAAACATAATAAGAGGTGTTATTTTTAATATTAAAAGAAAAATGCCATTTTTAGGGTTTTGTTTAATAATTTTACAAAACCCTTCTAAAATCGCGTCCTGTCTGTCCGTCTGTCTATCCGTCCGTCCGTCCGTCCGTCCGTGTGTCACAGCAGCTTTCCTCGGAAACTACTTAAGCTAGAAACATCAAATTTTGTATGTAGGTGTAATGTGGTGTTCTCTTCAAAGTTCAATTACAAAAAAATTTTACATGGTATTTAAGGGGGGTCTCCCCATAGAGGGGAGTGACCCCCCGAAAAAAATTTAATTTAAGGTAGCCGATATGGGTATCAAATTAAAGGTCTTGATGAGAACTTTTCAAAACAGGTCTTAGTTTGGCAAAGTTTGCTTCGAGGGGCGCACAGGGAGGGGAAATACATGAAAAATTTGTGTCCCCCCCCCTCGCGATTGGACACCTGTGATCCGAAAAATCTGAAAAAAAATCATGAAAGTAGGCCTTGATAAGTACAACAACAACAAATACGTGAGAAGTCGCAATTCACTCAACTTTGTTAGTAATAGTATGATTTACGGATTTTATGTTTTCTTGGATAAAATCTTAACGGTACCCTTAACTTCAATTACATTCAGTAAATTTATAAGATAAGATCCATCCTGAAAGTTTCACAAAGATTTTAATATAATTAGCGAAGTTATAGCGGTTTGAATTTTCCTGTATTACTATGGAACAGTATGCGCTGCATTTATTACTATGTCAACATATGGCTATAGAACAACATGCGCTTTTTACCGACTCAGACACTACAGTTTTGCTAGGATTTGCATGAAAATTTCAGGAACGATAGGTATCATGAATATTTTTGAGAATCGGATCAGTTAGTGGTATCAGTAATCGTAAAACAAAAAAGATGGCTGTTTTAAATGCGAAGGTTGAATAATTTTGAGTTAGTTTTTCCCAACTTCAACGTTTAAGGTGCATGCTTTGAATAC
The DNA here is from genome assembly GCA_963969285.1 of Odontomyia ornata. Taxonomy (NCBI): domain Eukaryota; kingdom Metazoa; phylum Arthropoda; class Insecta; order Diptera; family Stratiomyidae; genus Odontomyia; species Odontomyia ornata. The sequence goes on from OZ017741.1 coordinate 161,557,217, forward strand.
TTGATTCAATCTAATGAATGACTGAAGATAAGTACCCACAATTAATAACCATAAGTGAAACAAGTCAAAGAGGCGGGAGAGAGCTCCTAGCAAAAGAGCTTTGTAACCATTCTAGGATTCGAAAAAATTGGCCATTAATCGATGATAACAGTACAGGAGAGTGGCCCTTGAAAAAAAAATTCATCAAAGGTAGCCAATATGAGTATGAAATGAATTTTTCCATGGGAGCTTTTCAAAACGGTTCTTAAACTGTCAATTTTTGCTTCAGTGGGGGCACAGGGGGGAAAAACATGAAAAATGTGTTTCCTCCCTCTCGAATGGACATCTTAAATAATTATCAAGGGAGATATCTATGGGTATTCGAATTTCATATTTTCTGCAATAAAATCGTCTTTGACATGTTTCTTGATTTGATTCGATCTGGTGACTGCATTTTGTAAATTGAATACAAAACCCTTCTAACTGAGCGTAGGTCTGTTTACCCAACTTGTTTAATATAAATGATCGGATGTTTATTTCATTGTAAAGAGAAAGGTATGCCGTTGATAGTGAGAAATAATTTCAGGCAAATGACCACCACGACACGCTTACAGGACCATATCCTTTTCATACAATTTTCCCTAACCAAATCGCAAATTGGCTGCCCTATGTCCTCGATAGCCTCACGAGTTCCATCTTTGGGGTCTTGAATCGACGCTGGGCTGTTGGCGTAGACCTTCTCTTTCACGCGGTCCCAAAGGAAGGAGTCGCAAGGTGTTAAATCACAGGATCTATTCAAAATAACACCTCTTATTGGAAAACCCTATATTCAGAATTCAATATCTTAATCTACTGATATTGATCTTTATAGTAAAGCCAACGGAGTGTTTCATAGATGCAAAACATATTTTTGACTTTAAATGAATTTAGGCATGCGCAAGATTAAATATAAAGGAAAATATAAAAAAGTGAGGAAAACATCTTCATGATAGCAATATGATATTTATAATATGTATTAAAACCGAGTAACCTGCATTAAATAAAATTGCCTGCAACTTATTCTCGAAATATTTGAATTAACAAAAATTCCATAGGATTTGTTAATGAGAATTACGTGTCTCGTTGATTGTCCTTGAATTCGAATTGTATAAAATTTTAAAATTAACGAACCCCTGAAAATCGTTTATGCTTGCTGAAAAACGTCAGATTGAATGAAACGTTTGTCTCACAATTATAGAATTGAAAAAAATCATTTTTCTACATTTGTACGCATCACTTTCTGTGTTGCTTATAAATAAATTGCAATCTTTGGATACTTAAAGATAATATATTGATATTCCAGAGAAGAAAACTAGTTAATGTATTTAAAATATTTACTAAAAGTGTACCTTAACCAGATCAGATAAGAATATATTCAACATACTTTTAACTAAAAATGCGCACCTATACCGAAGCAGAGAAATTGTTTTCATCATAATATGTATTCTTTAAACTTGAAGATTTATTTATATTAGTATGAGCATAAAATTAATTACAAAGGTAAAAATCAAGCCAGGAAAATGAATTTTTATGATTTTTATGAGAAATCTCTGATTTTATTTCAAACAAGTCCTGAAATCCATATAAAATTCATTAAGAAATGCATTCTATCTGAAAGCTCCGATCCATGTGACGTCACATAAAAAGCTTTTTTCATGAGCGAGCATACCTTGTTATTCTTTATACCATGGTACTGACCATGTCACCTTATGGAGTGCTGATAAATTAAATCAAGATAATGAGATGATTTAACTTACTAATAAAGAGGGCTCAACAGAAGCTGTAGTGCTAAAAAAAATAATACTTTCACCACTAATTATTTCATCCACATCACTTTTTACAGTACAACCGAAACTCCATAAACTCAATATTCCTATACAGTATGTTGGCAATTGCCGCTTAGCTCCTACATACAAACCAGCATGATATTTGTATTTGATACTGAACGATTTGACGCACCTTGATGATAAATACACATTAAAGAATAGCCACCATTCAGCAACCTTCATCACTTCTCCAACATAATTTCCTGCTTGTTGGCTTTTATCATTCATTAGACATCACGAAACTCTACACAGATATACACTTTGATGAAACGCTGACCAGCATAATAGAAACACTTTTCTCTAAGTGATTTACTCAGTCTTCAAAAGGCCGCAATCAATTTTAGGTTAATTAAGAACACATATATTGTCAAGGACGGATTGGCCATTGTACAATCAATATCATAAATAATGTTAGAAACATCCGTACAATCTTTGAAACAATTTTTCATACCCGAAATTTCCAAGAGACTCAATGTTATGCTATGCAAACCATACGTGTATGATTGTTCCATCGTTATTAACTCACAAAAAATTAACGAAACAAACTACTTAGCTATAGGAATGAAATGCACTCAAATAAAAATTTCATCGTAGAAAAAGAAACAAATGAACAACTCGACTATATGAGCTTAACCATGAAACGGAAGCAAACACGATTAGACAACGAAATATACAGAAAACCAACCACGACTGATAAAATCATACACATAACATCTAACCACCCCGTACAACAAAACTAGCAGCAGACACAAACTAACAGGTAAGTACTGCGACACGGTATACATAGGAAGAAAAATACGGAAACTAACAATTAAATACAAAGAGGACCAACAACCTTTCTTACACAACAAGGCAGACGCCAACTCTGCGACGCAGCTACATAACCACGCACACAAGCCTGGCGCTATGATAAACTCTATGATATTGCTCCATAAATGAAGCAAGGGACCGAGACTAAGTATCCTAGATAGTTGAAAGTATAAACATAGAAAGGTGAACGGTGCAACAACAATTTGTGATAATTTACTACGCAATTTTCTTCGTACTAAGCCCCACCCTCTGATAAATGGAAGCAAGACAAACCAGAATAAATGGACATTGGGCAAGTTAATATGCTTCAACTTGCTGCCGTTCTCAAGCAGGTAAACCCAGTTTTCTTATACGTTAAAAACGCAACGTTGAAAGAAAGAATGCAAAACGCATGTATTCAGAAAAATTTCTAACGACCTGGCGGTATGAACCTCAACAAATGAGTACGTATCAGGTGCCCTTCAAAAATGCATTCATTCATCTACTGATACCTCAAGGAAAAATATATCGTATGAGGGATTGGAAATGCATTCGAGGTCTAGACGCACATCTCATGTCTGTTTTTCGTGTTCAGTTGTCGATGGCTGACAATTAAATCATTATCATCAATGGCGCAATAGCCTAAGTCGGGCCTTGGCCTCCAGGATTAATATCTTCCAATCATCACGGCTCCACCAATTTGTCCGCCTTGTTCGCGCCCAACAAGGTTGTGCTGTCAGCTTCCCATGTATCCTCCCATCGGATCCTCGGTTTTCTCGCTAGACGTCCATCTTGTACTCTACTCTTCAATGTTCTTTTGGATGGTCTGTTTTCTTCCGTTTTTTCTATATGGCCCGCCCATTGCAATTAACGTAATTTAATGACAATGAAATGGACTCTGTGATATAGATGCAGTGAAAAAATATGCATCATATAGAAAATGACCATGGACGCAATATTGGATCGTGTAGACCTAAGACTAACATGAATGTTGTAATTGCCAATACGTCTAGCCTGGTCCATCCAACAACTCAAAAACCGAGTATCCCCGTTGATCTTCTTCCGGGCCTGCCTGCTTATCCCATCCTTTACCTATTTAAAGTGCGTAGCCCGGGGTGGCATACTGAGGCCGACTAACGCTCAGTCGTGTCATAGGACTTCCGGGACACCCTCTGCTTGTGCTGAGCCACCTTACATATAAATATTAACACGCCGGGAAAAGGACCGGAAAGAGAGAGGTCATTTTGAGAAATGAAAGATGATGGGTTTAAACTGACATGGCCGTTTTATTTAATCCAACAATTCTATTCACAACCAAAAACTTTGCAGGATAAAAAAATGTCAAAAACGAGTAAAAGGCCCTTTCAAGAGTTAAATAAAAGAATATAAACTTAAATATGCCACAATAAACCAATTCAATATAATATAAAAATTACAATAAAACAAGCTTCTGTAAAATATTGAAACAAAATACGGTTGATAATTACTTCTTTCCTTGCAGAACTCCGAACGCCCGGTGAAGTACAAAAAAAGAAGCGTGGGGCCATAGAAAATCAAATTTTAAGGTAAAGGTAACAAAAAAATTAAAAACGCAACGACCATTTTCAGCTTTCTGGTCCGTACTCGCAGAAAACTTCACTCTAAGGCACCTGGTACTCTCCACAAAAAAACATAATTATTTTTTATTTCGCTGAATTTCAAATCAAAACTTCTGACAACAATTTTTGTAACCCCCCCACAATTTTTTTTCTCTTTTTTCACACCGCACAAAATCAACTCCCTTCTCTTCCAAAATCCAATATTCACCTCACTTTTTCAATTCTTCCACTCTCCTCCTTCATCATTAAAACTTCAAAAAAATCTATTTAATTCACCAACTCAATCTTAACCCTTCCACTCTCTCCTTCGTCATTAAAACTTCAAAAAAATATACTTAATTTACCATCACATTCTCAATCCTTCCACTCTCCTCCTTCGTCACTAAAATCCACAAAAAAAATTGATTTGATTCACCATCACATTTTCAACCCAAAACTCCTGTTTTTCCCAATCTTAAAACATCCAAAAATCACTTTATCCTTTATCTTTTCCAGCCAAATACTAACTCCACCAAAAACCGGAAAAAAACTCCCTCTCCTTTGCAAAATCAAATCCTCACTGCCCCCATCCTAACAACGTAGTCCCGCATTTTTCACTTCCATCCAATCCGATTCCGTAATCTCTTTTTCATTTTCAATTACCGCTTTTGCCTTTGGGTAACGTAATTGAAGTTCATTACACATCGATTCCGCTACCCACACATCTTTTTTCCCGTATCGACAAACACAATAGTATCCATTGATTTGCATATATGGCAATTTACATCATCCAAGAATCGCTTGATTGAATGCAAAGTGTCACTTATACATTACGGAAACTATTGATTTTGCCGATACCCCAAAAAGAGTGCTTCCCTGCGCCCGGGGAAACTTGAACCCAGGGTTCCAGTAGACCCCCGGTCGAGAACTCGCGACATAACCAATGGAGCTACAACTTGTTGATCTCCCATTCATCTAAAAAGCAACTTCAACTCTTTCTTGATGGGCAAGAAATGGAAATTTTTTAAAAGGAAAGCGTGAATAAATTTTTGTTAGTATAACATTATGAAATTTGTTAGTGGGAATAGAATTAGTTAGTATGAAGGAAGGAATTATGTTTTGTTCGGGAAAAGGTATTGAATGAAGTTTTGTCAGTGGGAATCAATCAATGGAATGTTGTTAGTGGGAAAATTGAAATTATTAGTATATATATATATATATATATATATATTTTGTAGTTTGGAAATAAGGGAAAAGGGTAGGGTTGTGATGATGGGGAAGTAAAAATTGGAAAATGTTAATGAAAATAAATAAATACACAAAGGAAAAGGTAGGAGTGCCAAAAGGAAGGTGGAGAAGTTGCAGCGGCAATTTGAAATTGCGAATGGGAGAAAGTCGGTACGTCGAGATTCGCACCAACACATCCTTCGGAAAATGGAGATGAAGATGATTCAATAGTGCCAAAATGCATCAGATAGCCAAAAAGCGCAAGGCCCAACGGCTTTCCGAAAATAAAGAAGCCAATTTGAATATAGTTTTAATTATATTCCAAAAATAACCTTATTAATCCATTAATATTTCCAGTTGGACACAATAGGCTAGAAAATCAGTTTTAAATTAATTACAATGCTTAATCAATTTCTAACACCAATTTAGTTTGGCTCGCAAAGGTTGATCTGTTTATCCTTCCTTCTTAGGATTGTCAAATCTTACTAGGCGCGGATATAAAAGTGTTCAGTAACTGCTTCCCACTCGTAGCAGTAAGGCTGTAAAGATAAATCTATAGCATGTCTACGATGGGCCATGGATGAATGAAGAAGCACAGGTCGCCATTTAAACTGGAATTGTAATTCAACGCACAAAACGCTATAAAGGAATTATTGTCTTCTTATTGTTTTTCTTTGCACTGGAGTTTTGATAGAAATGCTTCGTAACTTCTACATAGTGGGTACAAACAATACAAAAGATTGCTATAAACAAGTGAAAGTAGCAGGAGAGTGCTCCTGCCAGAAGAGTCTTTTAAAATTATTGGAAAATCAAAGGCCTTCTCAATTTCAAAACTTGATAGATACATACATTTCACGAATCGAGCTTAGAGAACCAATATATGATTTTTTTTTGAGTTGCCGCCATTTTACTTTCAGTATGTGGACCCTAATGTTTGTGTAGGTATGATAACATGTCAATGTTACAAAATGTTTTCGAAATTTTCATCAAAACCTTTACCCATATGTAGTGTTTGGGTCTTTTGTTAACATGTATTTACCCAGTATCACGTGCAATTATTGTTTTAATTAAAACATTTTAAATCGCTTATAACTTAGCTGTTTATTGCTCGATTTTTATGAAACTCTCAGAAAACATGGGTTTTAAATATAAAAACTTAGATAATCAATTTTTTGTGCATTTTCCCTCACCCTACGCCACTTCATGCAAGTGCTCCCAGTTTAAGACCTGTTTTGAAAAGATCTAATCAAGACCCCACATTTGACTACCTTTTTAATTATCATACCCCTACATGGAGAGCCCCCCCTCCCCCTTAAAACGAGAAAATATTTTTTTGTACTGTAACCTTTGAGAGAACATCACTTTTAACTTACATGCAAAATTTAATCTCTTCAGCGTTTGCAGTTTGCGAGAAAACTTGCTGTGGCGCACGGACGAACGGACAGACAGGTCATGATTTTCGTAGGGTATTCTAAGAATATTTTAAAATAACCTAAAAATGGAAAAGCATAGGTCCATTCTACTTCAATATACTCTTAGTAATATATATATATATATATATATATATATATATATATATATATAATATATATATATATATATATATATACAGTCTTCCACAAAAGTCAAGGTACAGAGAATCGGTAACTGAAAATTGTATTACTGAATCAATATTTTTATTTGAAAACCAAAAGTTATGAAATGGTAATAATACGAGTTCTGTTGAATTTAAGTTTTCATAAATTTAAAGGGATTCGGTAATAATGATCATTGAAGACAATAATTTTTTGTTGGCAATGTCTCTTTTCTACTCCACAAAAGTCTTGGTACAGTTGCAGAAAATGCCCTGTTATTTGTAAAAAGTGGAATCCCCCAAGTTCATATTATCAGAGTGAGTTAACAACCGTAGGCCGCTGTTTTTAATATCGCGTCCGTATTCGTAGTGTATCTTTTATTTAATAAAATTTTTAAAAAATGAGTCGAAAGGAGTTGAGTATTAAGGAGCGTGAAATAATTATTAATCTGCACTCAAATCAGAGCAAATCATATTCTGAAATAGCTGAACTAGTGTTGCAAAGTCGGTCAACCATTCAAATAGTGATAAATTGATTTAAGAAGGAAAATAGAGTGGAAAATGGGCCCCGAACAGGTCGTCCATCTAAACTAAGTGCAAAGGACAAGAGAAAAATTTCGCGAATGGTCAAACAAGATCCATTTCTAAGCTGTAGAAAAATCTGCGATGTTCTTGGAATTAATGATAAGAAGGAGGTTAGCGCAGAAACTGTGCGTAGAGCTGTCGTAGAAGCTGGATTTTCATCTCGTACGCCTAGAAGAAAACCTCTTGTAAGTTCCATAAACAAACAAAAAAGAATAACATTTGCAAAAGCATAACCAATAACGTTTTGGGATAATGTTTTATTTTCGGATGAGTCTAAATTTTGTATATTTGGTGTAAATGGGCATAAGAGGGTCTGGCGAAAAGTAGGAGAAGCATTTAATCCCAAGAACACTATTAAAACAGTAAAACATGGAGGCGGTGGTGTTATGGTCTGGGGTTGCATGGCTGCTGCTGGAGTTGGAAATCTGACATTCATCGAAAATACTATGGATCAGAACTCTTATTTAGAGATTCTACGAAACAACATGAAACAAAGTGCAGCCAAATTAGGTATGCGAGAAGATTTCTTGTTTCAACAGGACAATGACCCTAAGCACACTGCGCATAAAGTTCGAATGTGGCTATTGTACAATACTCGCATGCTTGCTACACCGCCTCAAAGCCCTGATTTGAACCCTATAGAGCATCTTTGGAATGAGCTTGAGACAAAAATCCGAAAAAGAGTGATATCAAGCAAGGCGCAGCTTAAGGATGTTATATTGGAGAAGTGGGCCAGAATCAGCAGCGAATTTACTGAAAAATATGTATATTCTATGCCTAAAAGACTGAAGTCAGTAATTCAGATGAAAGGATATCCGACAAAATATTAAGAAAAGTATAATTCAAATAACTATGCAAGACTATAATTACAATTTGTATCATTTTTCTTTAGGTGTACCATGACTTTTGTGGACTTCATTCATTGACTTTCCAACACATCATATGTAATAATATATTAATACGACATAATTTTCGTTTTGTTTTACATAAATTTAAAGTGTAATGATTATAGTTGAAGTAATACCAAAAAAAATTTAATCACTATTGGTTTTTTAAATAAAAATATCAAACAATTTTCATGATATTTATCACTGTACCTTGACTTTTGTGGAAGACTGTATATATATAGCGGCTCATTTTGTTATTCGATTGCTTCAAGAATAGATTGTAGTATGTATTCAATAATATTATTTTATTCATCAAACCCTCTTTCAGTTGCTACCAAGATTGCATTGGCTTTTACTTCACATCTAAAAACATAACAAATTTAGACGTAAATGAGTAAAAACATCTCAAAGATACTGATTACGTTCAGATTCTCCAAAGTCAGCAGGTGGCACATGTTACATTCGTAAAAATGTTGTCAATAGAGTCACGTCTTTCTTGTCATCCTTAGGCGAAACTTTCATGGGACTATCTGGAAATTCCTTGTTGTACGAGGCGTGTAGATACGAGTATAAGTTTAGCACTTCTTTGAGTCATCTTGCAACGATAAGTACGTGTTTCATATCTGCTAAGCTATTTCATCCTGCTCTTGGTTGTTTATGGCTCTGGAATAAACACAGAAACTCCTCCACTAAATCTTTGCCTTCCCTCTCAATTGCTTGCTCCACTCTCCTTAATTCTAACATTCAACTCTGCACTGCTCACAACGACAATAAATTTCGTTCGGAAGGACAATCGTTTTATCGTTCGTGGAGTTATTTAATTTATTGCCGGAAGTTTGTTACAAGTTTAATTGATCCAGTTAATAGTCGATAAACGATTAATTTGCCGCATTCGAAGACGAATGAGCGTCGGAGAATGAATAGGATGAACAATTCGAGTATGCTCCGATTAAATTATAGGTTAATGTAGTTGAAGTCACGAAGTTGTTATTTATTGTTATTAGTTTTATTCTTACGAAAATCAAATAAATGTTGCGAATTGATACAAGTATCTACCAAAGTCTGGGAAATTATATCATGCAAACTGTTGATAGCTGATGATAGCAACTTTCCCGTAGTGGGGTTGAAAGTGATTCAAAGAAAATGGCCTGAAACGACATGGGAAGTATTTCAGCTGAAGCAAAACCTCTGCGTTGAGCAGCGGATTTCAAAATTACTTTCAGCATTGCTTGCAGAAAACGAGCAAAATATCATTCTCGGTCATACACTCCATCAGTGTTATATTTATACACGATAAAAAAAAGTCGAAATGGAAAAGAAATATATGACATCTGATGACGAGATTTGTTTGCGCATCATATTTTTAAGATGATGATATACGAATCAACCTTAGTAAACGCAAAAGACAAAAGATTTCCACTGTTATTTCTCTATTGCAATTTGTTTTCACTTATTTGGAACGACTGATTTTAATATTCTTTAAAATTTCAACCTTTGTATGATGGCTTTACTCATGACTTAACTTTTGCACAAGCATTGTAAAAAAGTTTCACTCCAATATCATAAAAAGAGCTTCTCTATCGAGGTATTCGTTTTGACTTATCGCGTGACGAGAAACTTTATTTGATCGCTCTGGTTAGTGCTTGTCTTGCAATTTTTTTTCAATCCTATCCTTATCCATCCATTAGAATACTTCCCTGATTTACATATGTTAGTTTACCTAAACACGCTTGCAAGACTTGTTAGCAAACATGCTTCTGAACTAGACTGATGTGAAATATATTCAGTGCTTACCACTCCCCTTGCAAATTATTCTTCGCAAAAAGCATAGATTAACAAAGAAAAGGTTAAGTTGAATTAACAGGTGCAAATTAACTTGTTGAATTGATGGTTTCATTGCAGAAGTCTATGAAAACAAGCATTAGTGTACCAGATTGGCAAATCGATAAAAACGCTTGGCCATCAACAATTGGTGATGTATGTATAGCTCAACCAATCATGGTTTGGTTCACTTAGGATGAACTTTGACTGTATTGTCCTTTTTGTCCTAACATTCGAGTGGCAAACTATGACCCGAGTTACTTTTTAGTCAAAGCTTCCTTATATTGCATGTAGAATAAAAAGTAACAGCAAAAACAACCTTTTAATTTTTTGTGAGATATGCATAAATAAAACTGAATGTCCATTGGTCAGTTTGTTCACTTTTTGGCCAAGTGATTGCATTATTAAACAAGTTGGGTAAACAGACCTACGCTCGTGTCAGAAGGGTTTTGTATTCAATTTACAAAATGCAGTCACCAGATCAAATCAAATCAAGAAACATGTCAAAGACGATTTTATTGGAGAAAATGTGAAATTCGAGGATCATACTATTATTAACAAAGTTGAACGAATTTCGACTTCTGAGGTTTTTGTTATTGTCATACTCATATATATCTCCCTTTGTAATTATTTCAGATTCACGAGGGAGGAGACACATTTTTCATGTTTTTCCCCCCTGTGGCCCCACTGAAGCAAAACTGACAGTTTAAGAACTATTTTGAAAAACTCACATGAAATCTTTCATTTCATACTCATATCGGCTACCTTTGATGAATTTTTTTTCAGGGGCCACTCTCCTGTACTGTTATCATCGATTAATGGCCAATTTTTTCGAATCTTAGAATGGTTACAAAACCCTTTTGCTAGGAGCTCTCTCGTACCTCCTTGACTTGTTTCACTTATGAGCATTAATTGTAGGTACTCGTCTTCAGTCATTCATTAAATTGAATCAAGTGTTCAAAGCATGCACCTTAAACGTTGAAGTTGGGAAAAAATAACTCAAAATTGTTCAATCTTCGCATTTAAAACAGCCACCATTTTGTTTTACGATTACTGATACCACTAGCTGAACCCATTCTCAAAGATATACATGACACCTATCATTCCTGAAATTTTCATGCAAATCCTAGCAAAACTGTAGTGTCTGAGTCGGTAAAAAGCGCATGTTGTTCCATAGCCATATGTTGCCATAGTAATAAATGCAGCGCATGTTGTTCCATGGTAATCCAGGAAAATTCAAACAGCTATAACTTCGCTACATATGATTCAATCTTCATGAAATTTTCAGGGTAGATCAAACTTATAAATAGTCATCTGTGTACGGAATTTCATATAATTTAAAGGTACCATTAAGATTTTATTCAAGAAAACATAAAATCCATAAATCATACTATTACTAACAAAGTTGAGTGAATTGTGACTTCTGACGTATTTGTTGTTGTTGTACTCACCAAGGTCTACATTCCTGATTTTTTTCAGATTTTTCGGATCACAGGTGTCCAATCGCGAGGGGGGGGGACACAAATTTTTCGTGTATTTCCGCTTCCTGTGCACCCCCCGAAGCAAACTTTGCCAAACTAAGACCTGTTTTGAAAAGCTCTCATCAAGACCTTTCATTTGATATCCATATCGGCTACCTTGAATGAAATTTTTTTTTCGGGGGGTCACTCCCCTATACGGGGAGACCCCCTTAAATACCTTATAAAATTTTTTTGTAGTTGGACTTTGAAGAGAACACAACTTTACACCTACATACAAAATTTGATGTTTCTAGCTTAAGTAGTTTCTGAGAAAAACTGCTGTGACACACGGACGGACGGACGGACAGACAGGACGCGATTTTAGTAGGGTTTTGTAAAATTATTTTACAACTCTAAAAAAAACGCTTACATATGTTAACTAACGAGCAACTTTGTATGCTGTAGTAGAAGCATGGCTGAGGCCGTAGCATAAAAAATACTACAAAAAAAAAATCATGAAAACATATAAAATTATAGAATAAAGGAAATTTAAATATAATGAAAAAGTTAAAAATGAATTACAAAACATGAAAGAACTCAAAATTAAGGAAAACAAATGAAATAAGGTTTTATTATATCCCCAGGCCAATTCTCTTTTTTCTTGAAAAGCCATCGGGCCTTGCTTCGCTGGGTGAGTAGACGCGTTTCCATTCCCTTGAGTCATCTTCAGTGTCTAGAGGATGTGTTGACATATCATTTAGACATCGAAGATGACCCAAAGGAGTCGAAACGCGTCTGCTCACACCACGAAGCAAGGCCTGACGGTTTTTCAAGAAAAAAGAAATAAATATTTTAGTCAATAGTTTTGTTTATTTGCCAATCCTTTTTTTCCTGAAGGGCTTGATAAAAAGATGACTCAAAGAAGCCGAAACGCATCTGCTCACATAACAAAGCAAGGCCTGATGAGTTTTCAAGAAGAAAAGATGAATAAATAAATAGTATGTTATAAAGGGTGTTTTCTAGACGCGGACATCTTAAAAGTGACAACTCTCGGGCCGGTGACAGCCCATGGCAGGGTTCTTGGTTTTTGAGGTTAGTTCTGTTTGATAATTTATCATGGACATACTCGCACAGCAGCAACGTTTGTTGAATGGAATGAAGAAAAGATTCCTATTGATCAACAATTTTATTTGAAAATTTTGTTCAGTTATGAAGTACACTTTTGATTAAAGAGCTACGTAAACAAACAGGACAGGTACATTTGGAGTGATAATAATGCACAAGTAATTACCAAAATAACATCATATCCAGGAAAAATAAGCGTTAGGTGCACTTTATGGGCCGGTGAAATTATTGCTCCATATACCTTCAAAAATAATGATGTTCACGATGTTAAAGTTAATGGTATGCGTTACAGAGACACGATTTTTAACTTTTTGTTACCTAAATTGGAAAAAATTAACGTTGCTGACATTTGGTTCTAGTAGGACTGAGCAACGTGCCACACAGTGCGCACATTTGGCAAACGATTAATTTCACGAAACGGCTTTGTTAACTCGCGCTCGTGCACCGTTAGATTACTTTCTTTGAGGATACGCTTAGTAGAACATCTACGCCAATAAACAAGAAGCAATTTTGAACGTGAAACTCAACGTTTGACGCGTTGTTATCGAAATACAGCCTGATTTATTGCGAAGAATGTATGAAAGTTGGAGCTTTAGATTATGCCACGTAGCCGCCAGACTTTCATCTTCAAATGTTGATAACAACAAATTATTTTTCGACGAAAGCCAATTTTATGGATATACTATATATAAAATATTCCACCTCTAAAAAATGAATTTTACTAAATAAACTCCTATTGCATTCTTTCCCATGTAAAGATATATTGAGTCACTTTCAACATGCAAAGAATAATTGATTTCTGTGACAATATCGTAATCTTCTTGTATACAACGTGAAACAACATTATTCTCTTTAATATGATTTGATTCCATTGAACACCCGTTTTTTTTATGACATAACCTCATATTTAAGGTTTCATATTACGTAGCTTTCCATCTTTTGAAATCGCCACCAGCCTGTACGCTGGGACATCCATCCGTCTGTTATAGCAGTTTTTCTCCGTAAGTAATACAACGACAAGGAACAAACTTCGAACTTGGGTATAAAGCGATAGCCTCTTAAAAGCTTGGATGTAAAAAAACTTGTCAAAGATTCTTACGGAGGATCTGCCAATAACAAGAAGGAAACCCTTAACATTTTATTTACTAAAGGTAGTCATGTGGGGTACAAACGAAAGCTCTTGATGAAGTCTTGTCAAAAAAGTCTTAAGCTTGCATTCTTGCGCCGGGTGGTGCAAAGGATAATGAAATATATGAGAAATTCAAAGTCCGCCACCCGTGATCGGACATCTATGATTCGAAAAATCAGACTAAATCATGAAGGAAGATCTTCATCAGTACAATAATAGCAAATACCTCGGAAGTTCAAATTCACTTGAATTTTGTAAGTATGCCAGTGTATTGAATGCAGTTGGAGAGATTGAGATTTGGCTGGGCTACCTCAAATAAAGTCACTGGACATAAATAAGAGGGAAAGGATGGGAAATGTCTTCTGAGAAATGAAAGATTTTTTTTTTGCTTTTATGCGTTATTGCAGTTCAGAGACAAAATAAGTAAATATTATTGTGAAAATACTGTTCAACATCAATTAAAAAATAAAATCAAACAAGTTCTTTACTAAAAACCCAAATTGAAAATATGAAAATCATACCTCCAAATACATAAGAAAGAAATTAATTAATGATTAACCCAAATCTAAAAACTCGACCGATATACAAGCAGAAAAATTAAATAATTTATTAGATCAACAGAGAAATAATTGAATTGATGGGTAGAAAAACAATACCGCTCTAGAATCATTGTTTTGAGAAAAACATCAAATCATTTTTAAAGTAGAATCATTGTTTTGAGAAAAACATAAAATTATGTTTAAAGTAAAAAGTGTACATTTTTAACCGAAAGAAAGAGAGTTATTTATTTTTTTAGAAGTATTTATTTCTTTCAGGTAAATTCTTCGGGAGAAATTTAACTAGTACGGAGAGTTCTTTATGCATGTATATGTACAGGATGCGTCAGCAAAATCCGGAGAAACTTCGCATTAATTTGTCACCGTAATGGATCTCAATGACAACAGTCATTTGTTGTCATTTCAACTGAGTAGACATGTGTCTATTTGTGCGTGAATTCTAAAGGGCAGAGTTAGTGCAATCGAGTGTGGAATACAATCGAAGAGCGGCAGTTGTTGAAAGTTTTCACGCTGAATTATAAGGTGTTCGAGTATCCGAAATCCACAGTTTCCGATATTGTTCAGAAGTAAATTGTGGAGAAAGTTCTTCTGATCCAGCGAGGAGAACTCATGCGACAGAGAAGACATCAAGGACCCCGGAAGTTGTTCGAATTTCTAGCTGTCATTTGCTTCTGTGCTCGCTGAAGAACAAAACTG
>OZ017741.1:161577486-161597486 GCA_963969285.1 Odontomyia ornata
CTCCTGGTTGGGAAATATTTCTGGATGGATGAATGAAGATTGCTTTATTAAAGCTTTAGAACATTTTGTAATGCATGTGAAGACTTCCAAAGAAGACCCTGCATTGATCCTAATGGATAACCACAGTTCACATATTAACGTCAGAGGTATCAAATTCGCGCGCAAAAACTCTATTATAATAGTGACTTTCCCACCACACTGTAGCCATAAGCTACAGCCTCTTGATGTCACAGTATATGGTCCCTTCAAAAGTTGATATAGAATAACAGTAAATGAGAAGATGACCATTTACCAAGTTGGACAGTTTGTGAAAGATGCATATCTATCAGCTTATAGTCCTCACAATATGACACAAAGTTTTCTCAAAACGGGTATTTACCCCTTGAATTCAAACATATTTGGAGAAGAAGGCACATTCACTGCCAATTGCTATAACTTCACAGGAACAAACTGCATTACAAGATGATTTAAGATCTCCTTTATCTTTGCCTGCTTCTACAGTTCCAGTTGCATCCAAATCAGGGAAACTGGTCATAATCGCCACAAATGATTAGGCCATTTTCAAAGGCAGGGCCCCGAAAAAACACGTCCCGTAAGAACCGGAAAATGTCTTCTGCTATCGTGACTGATTCTCTTGAGAAGAACAAGATAGTAGAAAAGGACTCAAATGCCAACCAAAGGAGAAGGTATATACAGAAAATGACTGCAAAAATATATACAAAAGCGCTCACTAAAACATTTAGAATAAACAATGGTACAGATTCGTGTTTTTGAAGCGTTATGACTAATTTATTTTTGTTTTTAATTTTGGATAACCGTTTTTTAGCACTTTATTACTTATTAAAATACCATAGTACTTAACTTAGGCTGTCATGACCTATCTCAAACGGATAATATTGTGAGTTACTTAGGTTTAAGTCGCGTGGTGTAGTGGTTAGAGCACTAAGCACGTAAGTCGAAGGTCTCTGGTTCAAGTTTCCTTGGCGCCAACGAGATTTAGTACGAATGATTCTTCGGACGGACTATAAGCCTGTTCAGTAATGAAACGTGCTGGTTTAAAATCAGAACGTATCGCAGCTGGTTGGACGGACACATGGCCAAAGCATGGTAATGATCAAATCACCTTGTGGAGTGCCGATACATTCGATCATGACAATGAGATACTCTAACTTTCTCTAAGCGAAGGCCCGAAAGGGGCTGTAGTGCTACAAAAAAAAGTAAAAACTTTATCCAGCGTTTGCGTGGCGTAAAAATCTTTATAAAATAATAATTTTTTTCAATAAAATCTTCATTAATTTACTCTGCAATCCCTCTACAAAAGACCTTGGCTCTTTCATAACTTTGGCCGGCTCTTTCAATGCCAATGTGTCATGAAAGAGCCAAAATCTATTCTTTAGATAAATGGATAGTAAACCTACAACATTGTTGATTTTAAGAAACATATCATGACATTACGTATATAAAGCAATAAGCAATTCTTTATGCTACACGTTTTATTATTTACTCATTTCCTTTTGCGTTGCTTTCCCCTTTTTGTAAAACTGGCTTTTACATGCCACTCTTCCCCTACTGGTCAAATTTCGGGTAGAGGCCAAAAAAAGAGAAGCGTTCTGTGCTTCAATAAAGTAAGACTTCAGCAAAAGCACAACTGTGGCCTCACTTCGACCGACAACAACGATTAATATACGGGATATTGACTGCACCACAGACCTGGCCAAAGTAGAAAAGGCCACCAAAAAGGAACTCTCTAGTGAGGGCAGGATTAAAGTGAGCCTGGCATAAAAAAACCATAGGGGGCAACGGATGGCCATCATTGTCTGACCGAAAAAAATCCTGAATAAGAGAAAAGTAAGAATAGGTTGGGTAGATTGCAAGACACAGTGAGGTGCAGTGCCTCTTCATAGGATACGGTAGGAGTTCCCTTCATTACAAATTTGGTTAAAATGGATACAAAAGAAAAAATACACAAAGAAGCACACTTTATCCTTAATATGCTGTTCCAAGACCAAATCTTAGGCACTTCTTGGAACTAGGAATATGTTGGATTTTCTTGGCAGTTAAGGCAAAATCAGAAATTTGACGACCCGTATTCTAGAGGTAAACCTTCTCGAGCAGTTCATGAAAGCTAACCATTTGCTGCTGAGTGAGCAACACGATAAAAGTTCAACATCGTGGTATCCTGATGAAACTGGTACTGCTGCCAACTCGGTCAGAATTGTGATTTGCAGGTGGAGGTCGTGGATGGCGGGATGGTTTTGTGCGGGTTTATTGCTCAGGGACCACCTTACTTTATGTAATAGATGCCGAACGAACCAACATCATCTTTCCAAGTCAAGTTTAATGCTTTGGAGGGCACTATGTCGAACCTAAATGACAACGTACCTGTTAGGGGAGACTTTAAAGCTTAAGCAATCGAATGGGGCATTCCTTTAACCGATCCGAAAGGAAAACCGAATTATCAAAATGGTGACTATAATATCAATTGCCACACTAGACTCTAGATGTACGCCATATTTGCGCTGTATTGACGGCAAAGGACGTGGCATTCGCCTCGGAGTCTTTTGTATGGAGGATACACAATTGGAGAGTACTAGAAGACTACTCACTCAGTGATCATCAGTAAATTCTGTTTGAGATCCGTGATGTTGTCTCCTGATGTCCATGCTCTTGACATTCTACAATCAGATGGAACGTCGGAAGAGTGGACGTCAAGAGGTTTATCGAGGTGTGCACCGTAAATGCACCGCTGAAGGTGATTCGCAGATGTCAGAAGAACAAGCAGTCCAAGATATGGTGGTCAAATATGAGCATCAACACGACTGTTTGCAGCACTTCTATGCCCCATCAAAAACTACGACATGGCCAGCTTCCAGTGTACTAGTGGTCAACTGAAATCGCTGAAATGGAGAGGGAGTGTTGCAGACTTTGGCGTGCGGCTCAATAAGTATGGAATAGGATATAAATTGGCCAAAACTTTCTTTGTCCATCGATCAACAGCAAAGATCACTGCTGGCAAGATGTAGTGGAAAATATAAACAAACATCTGTGGATGCTTCGTGAAGTCAAAATCAAACGCGCTTTATTCGGTACTAACCATTTTAAGTTTTAAAAGAATATAAAGCAAATTTCAAACAATGAAAATACTAAAACTAACCCTAATGGCTATATAAATTTATACATTATCAATTAAAAACACTTAATCAAAAAACTGGCAAACTCGATTTAATTCAAATTATTGCATGTTTTATGATTCATTTGAAAAAAGGGGAAAAACCAACCAATAATAGGAAACGTGTCATGGCTACGTTGTTCAACGTGTATATACAGGGCTTTCCAATCAGAGGTGTTATTTTGATATTAGAAGAAAAATGCCGATTTTTAATATAAATGATCAAATTTTTATTTTATTATAAAGAAATAGGTATGCCGTTAATAGTGAAAAATAACATCAGGCAAATGACCACCACAACCACGCTTACAGGACCATATCATTTTTATGAAAATTTACATAACCAAATCGCAAAGTGGCTGCCCTATGTCCTCGATAGCCTCACAAATCCCATCTTTGAGGTCTTTGAATCGATGCTGCACGGTTGGCGTAGACCTCTTCTTTCACGTGGCCCCAAAGGAAGAAGTCGCAAGGTGTTTTAAATCACAAGATCTACTGAAAATAACACCTCTTATTAGAAAACCTTATATTATATGGTCCCATACCTAAGTACTATTTAAACTTGCCCTGCTTGACTGTAATGACCTTGCGAGAAACGATATTCCGCATGGTGCCTTCCCTAAAAGCTAATTATGCGGAAGCTTGGTGCCCTACGGACGCGTTGTATACACACGTCACGAACATATATTTACAGTTTCAGCTATATAATATGTTTAGATTGTTGGTGAGAGGCATAACGGTTATAAGTGTTTTGCGTGCTAGGCGATATTTTGCTATCGAAAAAATGGATCAAAGATCAAGAAATTTTTGTCCAAAAACAATACCACAATCATGCCTCAGCCACCATATTCACTAAATTTGACCCCATGTGATGGAGATTTGCAACGATTGAGGAGATAAAGACTGCATCACTGGAAGTGCTCAAAGTTATACCGGAAAATGCTTTTGAGAAGTGTTTCGAGGATTAGAAAACACGTTGGCACAAGTGCATTGATTACTTTGAAGGGGAAAACATAAATATTGACGAATAAATAAATATTTTTTTCTAAAAATACAAGTTCACCTTACTTTTAGAACAAATCTCGTACATGAAGCAGAAAAAATGAACACTTTGTAATGATTTTTAACATTTTTAGTTCAAACGCGGAACCGACCTCTCATCGGTCCTAGACGTTAAGTCTGAGTAGTGCCAACGGATGGTACCACAGGTCAACCAATCCGTGCACCGTAACCCATTCACGCGGTGGCTGCTTGTCGGCCAGCTAGTTCGGAGAGGATTTCGGTCGCAGGTCTCCGAATGGGTTACGCTCTATTACATATTATTTTCAGCCACCTGAACACGCCCGTATTTAAAACGCGTTATCAAAACCAAACCATACGGAGAAGAAACCTACTTTACGTTACTCCGTATTTCTTCATTCATCCAGTTGAGAATACAAAATCTAATTTTCATTTCACGTTTCCGAAATTCCGACGCGGTACCGAAAAATATGCTACTCGAAATTAACTCGACGAAAACTAAATAACTAAATAACAAAACAACAAAGGTACCGCGTACCGCGCGCTACTCGAAACCGACCTCAGCAGATTTGTCGAAACCCTACCCTAGCGACGGCATACCTACCCTGCACTCTCTCTTCCCACTGAAAAAGAAGAACCGCTGAAAAAGAAAGTCGTGGTTAAATTTTAGCAATTCATGTTGTTTATTAACAAAAATGGAATAATTTCATCAATTATCACATAAACTAACTTCTATTAAATTCTTACACAATACTGTCAATTCGAGCACTGGGCGTCGTTTATCTTCTATTGGATTGGGTTTTTTTTCTTTTTGTTCTTTTAATTTACATTTACAGTTCTCTATCAATCTACATACTGCCTGCACCAAAAATTAAAATTAATTTCTTAAGCTTATTCAAAACTATTCTTGAGGATAACCTCTCTTATGGAATATTTATTTGTATAGTATTTATATTTTTCTATATCCTCTTTTGCTATAGCGAATATATAATGCTTATTTGATATTAGGGTATAGTAAATAAATTCTCCCTATGTGACAAGTTGTTAACGATGCAAATAATTTTTATATTTCCAATATAATGTAATGTGTTCCTTTGATAAGTGATGTATCTAAATGGGCATTTATGTTTAATTGTTTTAATATGTTTCCACTTTCAAATAGTGGAATGATCAATGCATGAAACTAAAAGCAGACCAGATTTGATTGTTCAATTGAATTTATTTGCTTACTCATAGCAAGTGAGATTTTGCAAATTTAAAAAAAAAACTGTTAAAGTTATGCGTTCAAAATTTCCTGGACAGGTATTTCAATTTTCGCCTGTGTTGATCAACATAAGGCACAGGATTTCTTTCCTTACTCATACAAAAAAATCAATAATCAATCCAGCCCTCACGAAAAAAAAACAAAAAAAAAATAGTTTCCTGATGAGTATTTTTTTTTGTTTGTTGAAAAGCAATAATTCAGTACTATTCCAGACTTATTTAATATTGTGAACACATATCAAGTAGCAATGATCAGTAATAAGCTAGTTGGAAAGTTCTTGTTTGCATTCAAATATTTTGTAATCAGTTTTGATTCTTTTAACAACTTTAAAGGTTGTAGCGTTTTAAATGTTGCTCATCATTTTTTAAAAAAAATATCAAGTAATATTAAATTAACTTCTACACTGGACAATTTTATTTTGCATTGATACTTGTTTGTCGCGGGAGATTAAAAAAATTCATTTTGTCTTTAGGCCTTTTTGTATTTTTCTGAATGTTTAAGTTTGGATTTTATTTATAAATTTCGTTGGTGGAGTGATAAGATGTGTCTTTTTCATTATTTCTTCTTTTAGATCTCAAACCTTGGTTCATTGGATTATAAGGATCCACGCGTAAAGGAGAAAATTAAAGTTTCAAGTGCGTATTAATTATGACAAAATTACCTTAATCGCTAAGGTTTAAATGATTTTCGTCCGACAATGCATTGTCATGATTCACCGGAAATGATATTTTTCATATTTGAATAATTTGTATATACAAAATAGTTCTGTATAATTCTAAGAAACTAGTCGTTAATATTCGACGAAATAAGGTAACATCCTAAATGAAATAGACTTTTGTGTTCTTAGCGTTTAACAAAAATCAATTTTATGTATTGCTTTTGGTTCATATGTTCGTAGACACTTCTATTAAGTAAAGTTTTACGCAGAGTTGTTTTTCATATATATCTCCGCGTTACTGACTATCCTTTCGTCAAGGTAGTAGAAAAAGTTAAAACGAACGCTAACATAAAAGCTGATATGATTTTGTAACATCATAAAATTGGCAAGCGGATACGGAAATGAAGTTAACACAAATCGCCTTCTCGAATTTTTATATAAATCACAATTAAATTTCTTATTTAAATAAAACTGGCAAGTTCACACGCACACGCAAGAATATTTTTACCACATTTCGTTCACAGCAAAAAGTTTTAAAATTTGAAGCGGGCATTGAGTTAACGCCTGAATACCTCCAATCCGTAACATTGCAATACTTTCGTAGGCGTTGAATTTGAAATGCTTAAGCAATACTATCTTACATATTAACATTATTTCCGGCACGAAATCAATTCTCTCTTCACTAATTTAATGTTGCAGAGTTCATGGATACTTTCTTCATTCTATAAGCTATTGTTTTACTATTTGAACCGGGGGTAAATTATGGAGAAACTTTTGTGCGCAAAACTAGCTTCCATACGATGCGACATAACCTAATGAGACCTAGATGTATCATCTGGTAATGGAGGCAGCAAGACCTGAATTATTTCAAGCTGATGTAAATGTTGGCCCCCTTATAAAGGAGGATATTGCGCGAGTAATATTTGCTGAAAACGGTCTGACCTGGTAGATAATACTTCCTTGACCGCACATATGAGGCGATATCCGCACTTTTGTTTCAGCAGGCTCCCACTTGCAGAAAGTCGATCGTTCGCTTTTAGGACGTCTTTCGGCTGCCATTTGTAATGATTTTCCACCTTGAATGGTTGTGTCAGCAATCCAGTTTATGGAGCGATGAACTGCAAGCAAAACATGGTAAGGCATTCGTCGATATAAGCCGAACGAAAAAACTTACCTCTTAATTTAGTTTTACCCACATTTAGGACCGCGCCAACCTGCTGCTACCGACACTTTTCCTTTTACTCCATGTGGCTGTCAAATTTTTCGGGTTGTCACATCGGACAAAACAGATGTGTGTGGAATGGCACGCCACATGGCGGCAATGTGCCTCTCCATTTGTCGCCAGTGGCATATTTTTTCGATGGCCACGGTGGAGGGGCATTTCCAGATGGATATGTCTCGAAATGTGTCGGGGTTTGGATTAATTTTATATTTCGAATATTTATATCCACAGATCTAAATATTTGGAAAGAAAAGAAATATTTTCTGCGCAACGATATCCGCACGACAGATGAAGTCCGCTGGCACTTCGAGGACATACCCATCTGGCCGGTTGCAAGGGTTCGGGATCGGAATCACTTCGATTCCCGGGCGTAGGCGTCACATTACAACTTTTCCCCGCCCATGTCGTTTTCGTTGACTCTGTATGCGGTGAAAGCTAGTGCCCTTCTACACATAGGTGGAACTGGAAGTTGAAAAGTTCCAACTTGCCTGTTGTCACAGTCCTTACTTGCTGCTCAACACATTCAACGGTTGCCTACGGGATGGGGTTTTCCCGATTTCAAATGAAGTCTGAACAGCACATCTATTCTTGATTCTAATATTGATCCCGACCTCAAACAGAGCGGTGATATTCTTGAATGTTTTGCCAGTTATGAAGTTTTGTATGCCATATTTAGCTAGATAAGTGACACAAAATCATGTATTATTGACAATATTCCCAATTTAGTAGTAAGTTCTTTCCCTGAGGTTGTTATTGGAACTATTTCTTACAGACCAAGAGCCCGTGACCAATTTTAGATGGTCATTTCAAAAGTCACGAAACTTTCTACAGTAAATCCTCTATACGAGTACCTACTAAAAATGAAAAGCCACTTCTGGCAGCTCTGTGTGGCCGGGGTAGACTACCCTAAAATTTTAAGGAGGGTAAGATATGTTTCATTTTAGTCAAAGTATGGGTCATAAAACTTTAGGAAACTACTTTCGACAGTATTTTGTCTTCATGGAATTTTTGCCAGAGCATTTACACCTCCCCTAATTGTTGACAGAATGCGATAAAAATTTATAAAAAAAATAATTTTTGTCATTTCATCAGTCTTCAAATTTTGACCGAATAAATAAAATAAATAAACAATTAATAATATACAATGCCAGAACGAAGTTTTATCACTAACAGTCTGCCAGAGCGAAAAACGTGTCCGTGCGAGTGCAAGTAAGACAGTAATATGGAAACCTGCGGGTTAGAGTGAGAGCGCTTATTGGGCATCTGTGGACTTCATTAGACGTAGATTCAAAATGATACATAATGCAATACATCTTTCTTAATCTTGTTGAAACATCACTTTAGAGAGATTTTTCTGTACCTTTGACGCAGATGTTCTCTAGCTCGTTGTGAAGGATACTGTCGGAAAATATTAAAACGCATTATATTCTAGGTATTCTTTTTTAGGAGTGACTTTTTGTAGAAGGTCTGTAATGATTTTAAAGTCTTGATCCGAACGAGGAACCGACCTCTCATCGGTTCTAGACGTTAAGTCTGAGTAGTGCCAACGGATGGTACCAACCGGTCAACCAATCCGTGCACCGTAATCCATTTTCGCGGTAGCTGCTTGTCGGCCAGCTAGGTCGGAGACGATTTCGGTCGTGGGTCTTCAAATGGATTACGCTCATCTACAATTTTCAGCCACCAATAAATGCCCGTTTCCAAACGCGTCACAAAACACAATCATACGGAGAGGAAACCTACTTTACGTTACTCCGTATTTCTTCATACAACCAGTCAAAGGACAAAAATCTAATCTTTACTTCGCGTTCCCGAATTTCCGACGCGGTACCGAAAAATATACTACGCTAACTCAACTCGACGAAAGCTACGCTAATAAAAAGGCAAAACCAACAAAGGTACCGCGTGCCGCGCGCGACGCGAAACCGACCTCAGCGGATTGCCGTTTATTCCCCGCAAGCATATGCGTCCGAGCGGTTGAACCGCACCCTCATAGCCGCCATTCGGGCCTACGTCCAACCGGATCAGAAGGATTGGGACCGCAGGATTTCCACCATCACCTGTGCCCTGCGCTCGTCTTATCACTCCACCACAGGCATCTCCCCATACTTTGCCATGTTCGGGCAGCATATGATCTGCCACGGAAACTCGTACAGGCTATTGCGGCAGATGAAATATTTGGAAGATCCAATAGTGGTGCTGGAGCCGCACGAGAAACTCCAACTTCTACGAGAACAAATCCGGGAGAGGATTGAAGACAGTAGACGGGTGGGGGAGGAGCGTTACAATCTGCGATCCCATCCTTCTTGCTTCAAGGCAGGTGACGAAATCTACCGACGGAATTTTAGACAAAGTGAAGCAGGTCGGCACTGCACTACCAAGCTAGATAAGAAGTTCGTGAAGTGTCGAGTCTTACAAGTTCTAGGTCCCACGCGGTACCTCATTGCGGACATATCCGGAAAGGAGCTGGGAGTCTACCATGCCAAAGACCTACGACGCTGAGAGAGAGAAAAAAAACATAATAGGGCCAAGCAGCGTTTCCTTCAGTCTCTCCATGTCTGGTAGGCATCGTGGACACTGCCCTGTAATGAATCATGCGACGCCGCTGGCAACCACTACTAACTTACCTTGCTGCTAGGTATCTTGTCATTTCACGTTGGTTTTGACGAGCGCACATCCCAAGTCAATTTTGTCGTGGGATGTCAAGGTGAAGTGACAGCCACATGGCAGTGGATAGTGTGAGTGGTGGCCGGCACGCAAGAGCAGTTGGTGATTTTCTTTGGCAATTTCACGGCTGCTATCTACTTGTGGCGGCTATGAGGGTGCGGTTCAACCGCTCGGACGCATTGGCTTGCGGGGAATAAACGGCAATCCGCTGAGGTTGGTTTCGCGTCGCGATACCTTTGTTGGTTTTGCCTTTTTATTAGCTTAGCTTTTGTCGAGTTGAGTTTGCGTAGTATATTTTTCGGTACCGCGTCGGAAATTCGGGAACGCGAAGTAAAGATTAGATTTTTGTCCTTTGACTGGTTGTATGAAGAAATACGGAGTAACGTAAAGTAGGTTTCCTCTCCATATGATTGTGTTTTGTGACACGTTTGGAAACGGGCATTTATTGGTGGCTGAAAATTGTAGATGAGCGTAATCCATTTGGAGACCCGCGACCGAAATCGTCTCCGATCTAGCTGGCCGACAAGCAGCCACCGCGAAAATGGATTACGGTGCACGGATTGGTTGACCGGTTGGTACCATCCGTTGGCACTACTCAGACTTAACGTCTAGAACCGATGAGAGGTCGGTTCCTCGTTCGGATCAAGACCTTAAAATCATTACAGGTCTATTGCTTTTACTTGTACCTGTGACTTACTTTTATATTCCTCACTTTACATTTCGAAGGTCCTAGCACAGGTATGAACAAAAAGTTGGGATCCTCTAATGGTTCGGAGTGTTGCATACGATTCAACATCTCAATAGTCGTTTACAAACATTTTTGGAGTGCAGTTCAGTTTTACTCGTGCGTCGATTTTGCTATCAGAACAAATATGTTATACTGAAGTATTGCAAAAATTTTTGTTTTGTTAAAGATTGACAATATATGCGTTTAAAGACAATTTTAAAATATCGTGAGGTATATTTCTACGTGTGTTGATTTGCATACTTCATTATTTAATACTCAAGACTCGCTTATAGTTATTCATATCCTTTTATATTTGTAAATATCGCTAATACTTTATTTTAATAATTCTATCTTATAATTAAGTAAAGAAATAGGGTTGTCTTATATTTGACTGGATTTTAAAATTTATCGTGTTTTTTCGTGTAGTAAGTTCTTTTTGTGTTGTTTTGGTGTACAATATTTAATATTTATATGCTTTTTATTTCACGTATACGTACTGATTACCTCTGAATTAAAATGAGGATAGAATTGAAATTTGTTGGTCTTATTGAAGGGAATTCGTAAAAGCCCGATTTCTTTCAAAAGTTTGCTGACAATTGTAACTTTCTTGCTACGAAAATATACTTCGGCAACTAATAATTCAGGTGATGTAATTATTTGTTCTAAAACATCCATTGAAAGTGAGCGAAATGCATGGAATATCTGAGAATCCACTATTTCGAATTTACAGAGGGCATTTCCAAAGCTAGTACTTTTGAATATTTCAGTGAGAAGAGCATTCACTCCTACTGTCGGGTACTGCTTGAAGTTTTGTCCTACTTTTGAGTTTATGACATTTTCTGGCAAACTCGTTAAAAGAACGCAAAGTTTCACAAGTGACTCATTTCCATCGAAAAATTGATGCGTTAAGTCAGAAGTGAATTTCGTTACAACTTTCAACTAGAAGGAATTGATTTTAAGTATACTTTCAATCTTGGTATAAGATTGCAAATCATCATCTGTTGTGTTTTCTAAAATTATCAAAATACTCTGATAAATTTCATCGCAAAGGAAATCAACAGCGAAACTAATCCATGGAATTGGAATATTATTGTTTTTGACGAAAGTGCAACACTCGGTACTTAGTTCTGAAATGCACTTCCAAGTGTCGGCAGTTGTTTTAACATCCACGAGAGCTATAAACTTTCCAATGGAGCATAAACCCAGAAATAATGGATTAATATCGTCATAGCTTATGTCATTTTCATCTACAAATATATGAATGTTATTTAAAATGGTATCAATGACTTTTTTGTTGAATTTTCTGGCGATTCCCAAATATAACAGTTGAGCCCTCACCATAGCGGGTAGGAATATTATAAATGCTATTTTGAAAAAATGTATAACACTGCTCAAGCACTTTTAGGTCTGTCAGTAAAATGATATGTATGATAGGAGTATGAACTGCTTGGATGACAATAGCTAATGCATCATACAATCTATTTAATTTTGATGTGATGCTCAACAGTTTGGTGGCAAATTCTTCATTCAAAGTACAATCGAATATCTTCTACGTACCCCTGATAGCCGATTCAATAAAATCCCGGTAAATAGTCTCAAGACGTGAGTATCAACCGTCTTTAAGTCTTCAGGTTTAGCAAGTGCTTCCAACGCTAAGTCCAAATGTTCACCATTTTCTTGGTCAAGAGATCTTAATGGCTCAATACACAACTGTAATCCGTTATTGATGGATTGTGTCTGTGCAGTTCTGACGAAAGTGGCCAACAATCCAGCGAAAAGTGGTCCATATTCGTCCATTTAGTGATGATCGGATGCCTTAGGAGGTGATTAGAATTGAAGGTATGCAGCTTGCGACGATGGCGACTGTGTTGGATGCATTTATTTAGATTTGATCATGACTTGGATCGAACTGAACATCATACCTTTGTATCCGCGCACACACTTCCTACTTCTGGTATGCTTAGCTTAACTAAATATGCCGCTTAAATTAATTTCGTCGATTTTCTCAATTGTTCTAAGTATGGAATTATATTTTGCAACTACACCAAGAATCACTTTATTTTGCTTAGAAGTAGATAGCAGCCGCGAAATTGCCAAAGAAAATCACCGACCGCTCTTGCGTGACGGCCACCACTCACACTATCCACTGCCATGTGGCTGTCACTTCACCTTGACATCCCACAACAAAATTGACGTGGGATGTGCGCTCGTCAAAACCAACGTGAAATGACAAGCCACCTAGCAGCAAGGTGTGTTAGTAGTGGTCGCCAGCGGCGTCGCATGATTCATTACAGGGCAGTGTCCACGATGCCTACCAGGCATGGAGAGACTGAAGGAAACGCTGCTTGGCCCTATGATGTTTTTTTCTCCCTCTCAGCGTCGTAGGTCTATGGCATGGTAGGCTCCCACCTCCTTTCTGGACATGTCCGCAATGAGGTACCGCGTGGGACCTAGAACTTGTAAGACTCGACACTTCACGAACTTCTTATCTAGCTTTGTAGTGTAGTGTCCACCTGCTTTGCTTTGTCTAAAATTCCGTCGGTAGATTTCGTCACCTGCCTTGAAGCAAGAAGGATGGGATCGCAGATTCTAACGCTCCTCCCCCACCCGTCTACTGTCTTCAACCCTCTCCCGGATTTGTTTTGTACGAGTTTCCGTGGCAGATCATATGCTGCCCGAACACGGCAAAGTATGGGGAGATGCCTGTGGTGGAGTGATAAGACGAACGCAGGGCACAGGTGATGGCGGAAATCCTGCGGTCCCAATCCTTCTGATCCGGTTGGACGTAGGCCCAAATGGCGGCTATGAGGGTGCGGTTCAACCGCTCGGACGCATATGCTTGCGGGGAATAAACGGCAATCCGCTGAGGTCGGTTTCGCGTCACGCGGTACCTTTGTTGGTTTTGCCTTTTTATTAGCGTAGCTTTCGTCGAGTTGAGTTAGCGTAGTATATTTTTCGGTACCGCGTCGATAATTCGGGAACGCGAAGTAAAAATTAGATTTTTGTCCTTTGACTGGTTGTATGAAGAAATACGGAGTAACGTAAAGTAGGTTTCCTCTCCATATGACTGTGTTTTGTGACGCATTTGGAAACGGGCGTTTATTGGTGGCTGGAAATTGTAGATGAGCGTAATCCATTTGGAGACCCGTGATCGAAATCCTCTCCGATCTAGCTGGCCGACAAGGAGCCACCGCGAAAATGGATTACGGTGCACGGATTGGTTGACCGGTTGGTACCATCCGTTGGCACTACTCAGACTTAACGTCTAGAACCGATGAGAGGTCGGTTCCTCGTTCGGATCAAGACTTTAAAATCATTACAGGTCTATTGCTTTTACTTGTACCTGTGACTTACTTTTATATTCCTCACTTTACATTTCGAAGGTCCTAGCACAGGTATGAACAAAAAGTTGGGATCCTCTAATGGTTTGGAGTGTTGTATACGATTCAACATCTCAATAGTCGTTTACAAACGTTTTTGGAGTGCAGTTCAGTTTTACTCGTGCGTCGATTTTGCTATCAGAACAAATATGTTATACTGAAGTATTGCAAATTTTTTTGTTTTGTTAAAGATTGACAATATATGCGTTTAAGGACAATTTTAAAATATCTTGAGGTATATTTCTACGTGTGTTGATTTACCTACTTCATTATATAATACTCCAGACTCCAGACTTTAGACTTTTTTATACTGAGTTCTACAGTAACATTTAAAAAAAATGATTTGTGCAATTTTCAAAAAAAACTGGTGATAAAATTTTACTGTTTGACGCAGTAGAAAAATTAAATAAATGTAGGAGAATGTTAATCGCTCGAAAGAAACATCAAATGCGATTTTGTGGTGTGGCTTTACCTGATGGAATTAACAGTGATATTGGATACCACAGCAAGTGTTACGCAAATTTTACAGCCGTAGGGCAAAAATATTTAGGTGAAGAAAGTGTTGTGACTGCCACCCCCGAAAATCGTCCAGTATCACCTCAGCCATCGACTTCACATACATCCACGGTAATAGAAAACATAAAACAAGATGCTGGCAATGATGAAGGAAACGAGGATGAAAATAATGATATTGAAAGAATCGAACCAGGATTAGATGCTGAATGTCTCTTCTGCGAAAAGAAAAGAAAACAACATCGTGGTAAAGAACAAAAATTATATGCAACAAAGAAAGGTATTGTAACTGAACTTATTCAAAAATACTGTAAATCAAATAATGCAGATAATATATGGGAAAGATTCCAAAATTTGAATGGAGAAACATTTTTTATCACAATTATTGCAAAATGTCGATATTAATAAACGTAAAGCAATTGAAAAAGAAACTCCACCAACTGATTGGCATACATACCGTCGCTATAATGAATTAGCATTTGATGAATTAAGTGAATTCATCGAAGAAAATATCTTAGCAGCAAAGATAAGTTTTGTTATCACACCTTCATTCTTTATATATGACTTCAGCAAAAGCAATAGTTGAAGAGCACTCTGACGAACATGAAGCTGAATATACAGCTCACCAATTACAAAAAAAAATGAAAAAAATTATGGTAAAGAATTAAAAATCGTCAACAAGCATAATCGAATTGTTATCATGCCGAAACACTCTACAATACCCCGTTTAATGTTTCAACAATTAGAAGAATCTGAACTTTTACAAAAAGTGGCACTTCTTCTCAGGAAAACTGTATTAAAATTAACAAAAAACCTTTTTCAAGCAATATTTCCGTTCAAGATTTAATTGTAGGTGAGTGCTCTATTCCAGATAACTTGAAAGATTTTTGCTATTCATTATTCGGTGGGACAAATCACAGACGACATAAAAGTACTGTTTGTCAAAGGATAGTAAAATCCGTTGCTGAAGACATAATATATAATTTGTCCAATGGTAGCATTAAAACATCAAAACATGTTACATTGGGTTTCTCATTGAAGAGTCTCACATGCAGCAGAAAAATCATTGATATCATAAACCGTTACGGGAATTGTTGTAGCTACCACACAATTGAAGAATTAGAAACAGAAGCAACTTTTCGTCATCAAATTCATCAACTTTGTGTCCACCAGGTATTATTCAATCACCAAATTTACATACTGGTGTTGCATTAGACAATTTTGACAGATATGTTGAAACTGTAACTGGAAAAGACACCCTCCATGATACTGTAGGTATAATTTACCTGGACATAATGTCACAAACAAATGAAGAAGAAGAATCTCCAGAAAAATCTCTAAAAGAGACCGAAGTACATCCCGAACAAATTTCTACAAATACAACACAAACCGTCAATCGACCAAGACCAAGGGGAGGAACTTTTGATGCAATAGCACCTGAACTGACACCTTACTTCAAAAAGTCGAAGATGATGGATCTTTTATTACCAAACGATGATAGTCGTCAATTATCAGCTACTGAATTAGACATTACAATCATAAGAAATATTGATCTGATTTGGATGTTACGTCATGCATTTAAAGTTCCTAATCTTCCGATGTGAGCTGGTTTTAATAGCCAAATCATAGATGATCAAAGCTTTCCACAAAAGATTTGTTACTTTACTCCAACCAACTTATCCCCCACAGATAAAACTGTTGTTTTTGAAACTTTAAAACAGAGCCAATAAATTGCAGAAGAAGTAAAGCAGCCCTTCATTCAAGGAACTTAAGACTTAGCTATTGCAAAAATCGCTATGCAGATTCAATCGGAAGAAAAACCACGATTCAACAATATTTTTATCCATTTGGGTAGGTTTCACGTAATGACGGCATATTTCAAAACGATAGGCAAATACATCAATGATTGTGGCTTAACAACAATTATGATGGAGAGTGATCTATAGGCGAGTGGATCAATTTCAGGATTTATTAAAGGCAAACATTTTAATCGGTGCAAGCGTCTTCATCCGGTGATAGCCCTAGGGCTGAAAATATTTCACCTCTGATCTTTTTTAGAGACTAAAAATATTGAAATCGATGATGAAATCGTATCCGAACTCACAAACCCCTGGAGCAATAAGTCTCCCAATGCAAAAACAAATAAACCATCACTGAGAAACTTATTTACTGAATACTCTAAATATCAGGAGAATACGAGTATATTAAAACGAGAGTTGGGTCGGACACAAAAATTTTACATGACATATTAAATTAATACATTATTATTTGTATTTGAGTAGAAGTTTTCGTACTGGAGACCTCGAATTATATAAATGGGTTTCACCAAAAATAACAAATTTGTTTTTCAGTTGCAATTAACAAAACTACGCCAGATGGTTAGTTAAATATTATGACAATTTGTTGAAAGTTGCAGAGAATTACCCTGAATTATATGAAGCATTCAAAAACGGACTTTTTTGGAGTTAAACAAACGAATAAGGCTTTTTCTAGACAGCCGAACAAGAAGTCAATGCAGATGCGGCCAAACGATTAACCGGAATCTTACATTATACAAACTCCATGTCTGCTCGACAAAGATGGGCAAAAAGCCATGATATTAGAACAACTGTAATTAGCTACACTTACAATGAGACAGGAAATAAAATAAAAAACAAGATATTTCCGTAGAGTTAGAGAAACATTCCATGCGACAAAATTCTATAAAACTTCAGAGATTTCTCGACGCTTTTTCAAAATATATAAATCCGTTCGGTTCAGCATTATCCAAAGATTTTCTTTTTAACATCTGTACTGGAAAATCAGTATCAGAAGAAGTTGCTACTTATTAATAAAATATTGAAAACATTGGAGAAAATCTAAGAGAGAAGTTTATTTCTCAATGTTCTACATCAACTGTAAGATTTGAACAAGCCATCAACAAAATAGAAATACGTAATTTTTCACCCGACCTGGGGAAAAAAATGAAAATTGAACAACAAATCCAAGAAGTTCGTCTGCAAAGAGATTTGTTTGGTACGCTATTAGCAATATCAATCAAATATAAAGTGGACATTACTAAAGTTTTATCGTATCTATTAACTCCAGTACCTTTTTCTATGTGGCACATAGATGGAGCTATCTGTAAAACAGAAAAATCTTCACTCTTAAAGTTTTTAGAAAAAGGTGTGAATTATGATGAGCCAAGTTCTATAGGTGTGGTAGTCATCGACGGATTTTTCTTATTACACACTATGAAAGATGTACCAAAAACATTCGACAAAATCTCAAAACGATTTTTGAGTATGGCTGCACAATTCGGAGGCAGAAGAATTGATATTATTTTTGACCAATATTTTGAAGAATCTATAATAACTAATGAAAAACAATTAAGGGAGTATAATATTCGAGAATACTCAATAGTAGGAGCGGATCAGGAACGACTAATTGATTTTACAAAAGAATTGAGAAATAATAAATTCAAAGAAGCAATAGTAAATTTTTTCACCCAACACTGGGCAACAGATGAAATGGATCCGTTTATTGGTAATAAAATCATTCATATTAACTTTAAAGAATGCCATCGTTATGAAGGTATCGATGATAAAGTCATCGCCACAGTTTTCCCACAATTATTTTTCACAGATCACGAGGAAGCTGACGCAAAAATTGTTCATCATATATGTAAAATAGAAGATGAAGAAAATATACTTATTCGATGTTCTGATATTATGCTTGAAATTAAGGATCACCTGAAAAATATAAATGTCAAAATTTGGATGAATATTTGCACAGGCAATAACCAACGTTATATTAACGTATCAAATATATACCGAAAAATTGGTCCCGATTTTTGCAAGAGTTTACCTGCATATGACGCGTTCACTGGATGTTATTATAATCCAGCATTTTATAAAAAAGGAAAAATTAATCCATTTAAGCTACTGATGAAATCCGAAATTTATCAAGAAGCTTTCATCAATCTTGCCAATATAACAGAAGATATAATGGATACTGATATTTTTGCAACATTAGAAAAATTTGTATGTTAAATTTATAAAATAAAGAATTGTGACGACACAAATAGCGGACGATTCGAACCTAAGAATAAGTACTACAGGAAGCCCGATATAGCACATATACAGTGTGCATGAGTGAAGTAAAATCAAACGGAGGAGAAGTTGAATGAGAAGGATAGCGTACATAGGAAGAAAAGAGACACAGCATGGGCTACTAATGTCATGTTGGCTGTTCTACTGTGACAAGTGTCAGGTAACAATGTAAACAAATCGCGAAATCGAATCAAAATTTACGTTAATTTGGTGAATTTCGTTTGATTAACGCATCGTGAATTCGGGAAACATTCGAAAGTGGCAAAGCGTGGTGTTCGTTTTAAATCGGCTTCAAATATCGGTGCTTTTAATTGAAAGTGAAAAAGAAATCGTGGAAAATAAGGTGGTTCGTGAAGAAGTGCGAAAAAATATGAACCGCGCGTTAGTGAAAACTCATACTTTAGATGAAACTAATAACGAAATTAATTAATTAACTTGTTTATTTTCTCGTGCCGTGAATTTTGTTAATTTGGATAAGCCGCGTACTTGATGTTTACGGTTTGAAATTGATGGTGCTAATTTTTGTTTACGTTTCGGAATAAAATGTCAAACAATATTAGTGACATAATATCTTGACCCTCTAAATGAATGGCGGCATCGAAAAAATCATTATCTTGAGGGGGTTGAAAGTATGTATATTAATTAATTTTGGATTATTTTCTGTATTTTTTTTAGGAAAAAAATTAAAAAACTGATATTTATTTCAGATTTACCATAAATAAATAATATAACAAAATTAAATGAAAAAAATTCAAATTAAAAAAATTCTTTTTAAAAATGCTATTTAGTTTATTGTATAGCAATACTTCCCATATACAGGTATTTCGAAAACAAGTTGTTTTCTTCATCAGTGGTAAGGGTATGAAAAACTCAATCCTTTTGTTCTTTATCCTTTTGAGTATAAATAGCAGCCGTTCTTCATTGAGGTTTTTACACCCTTACCACTGCTGAAGAAAACAACTTGTTTTCGAAATACATGTATATGGGAAGTATTGCTATACAATAAACTAAATAGCGTTTTTTAGAAGGAATTTTTTTAAATTTAAATTTTTTTCATTTAAATTTGTCATTCTAGGCGCTATCATCTCCGAAATGAATATCATAAATAATATATCTCAGATAATCCTTTTACCTAAAAGGAATCTCGGTTTTCTTGCTTCAAATTTAAACTAAATATTTACGTATGTATATAAGTATATATATATATATATATATATATATATATATATATATATATATATATATATATATTTATATATGTACATATATAATTATGTATATGTATGTAT